>BLXT01008384.1:1529148-1539358 GCA_019648995.1 Plakobranchus ocellatus
TTTGATGAGAGCATAGGTTTACTTCTTTAACATATCCCGTTCATTGCTTGGTGAGAGTATAGGTTTACTTCTGTAACATATCTCTTTAATTGCTTGGTGAGAGTATAGGTTTACTTCTGTAACATATCCCGTACATTGTTTGGTGAGAGTATAGGTTTACTTCGGTACCATATCTTTTTAATTGCTTGGTGAGAGTAAAGGCTTACTTCTGCAACATATCCCGTTCATTTCTTGGTGAAAGTATAGGTTTACTTCTGTAACATATCCCGTTCATTGCTTGGTGAGAGTATAGGTTTACTTCTGTAACATATCCCGTTCATTGCGTGGTGAGAGTATAGGTTTACTTCTGTAACATATCCCGTTCATCGCTTGTCGAGAGTATAGACTTACTTCTGTAACATATCTCTTTATTGCTTGGTGAGAGTTGTGCTAAACTCCTGTAACACGACTCGTCCATATGTTGGTGAGAGTATCGGTTTACATCTGTAAAATGTCACGTCTATTTCTTGATGAGAGTATCGACCTAAAGCTGTAACATGTGTCGTTCATTTCTTGGTGAGAGTATCGGTTTACATCTGTAAAATGTCAAGTCCATTTCTTGGTGAGAGTATAGGTTTGCATCTGTAACACATCCCGATCTTAGCATGGTGGGTTTTGGTTAACTTCTGTAACACAATTCGCTCATGGCTGGGTGATCCCAGGCTTTCTTACCCTTGTCGGCTCGGCAGTCAGTTAGTGGGGTTGGAACCCGAGACAAATTAACTTTGCAATCTTTAAGTCGAGGTCTCTAGTAATTGTGCCATCTACTCCCATTTTAAGAGTGTGCAGACTCACAATTACAATTTTAATATGAATTCCTCAATCGTTAAATAGTCAAATACAACTGGATAGAAATTGGCTATATTTTGCTTGACCGTTACACCCGTTAGCTCCACCTGTATCATGGTTGCCTGGATTTCGTTTAAAAGTTATTTTTGTTAGCTCAACCTAAGTCGTCCCTATCTCGATCTCCTCTGACCTTTAACCTTCTTTACTGAAGCTAAATCGGGATTGTCTTGATTTCACTCAACCTTTACCTTGGTTAACTCAATCTAGATAATGATTGACGAAATCTTATTTTACCTTGTTTGCTCAATCTGGATCGATTGCTTACATATCGCTTGACCATTACCTTTGATAGCCCAATATGTATCGTGATTCTCTGAATATCGTTTAGCCATTATCCTCGTTAGCTCAATTTGCTATGTGATTGTCCGCATCTCACTTGACCATCACACTTGTTGCCTCGCGCTCGATCATGATTGTCTAGATTGTGCTTGACCTTTGTGAGCTCAGTCTGGATCGTCATTGTTGAAATCTCGCCAGAATTTTTCTCGTTCTTTCAAACTAGATCAGGATTGTCTAGATCTTGCTTGACGTTACCCTTCTTAGCCTAATCTGAATCTTCACTATCTGATCTCGCAAGGCCATTACCTTCGAAAGGTCAATCTGGATTAATATTGTCTAGAGTTTGCTTGTGAGTGTTGGACAATTATCAAAGAAACTGAGAGAAAAAACTAGAGGCAGTAGAGATGTGGTTTATCAGAATGATGAGGATATCATGGACGGAAAAAAGTCCAATGAATTGGTCCTGAAAGCAACTAAACCTGAGCGACCGTTAACTAAAAACACGAGGCGGAGGCAAATACAACTTTATGACATAATTACCGACACAAGGGTTTTGGGCATTAGGCAATCACTGGAGAGATTGAAGGAAAAAACGCAGTATTGGTAGACAGAGAATAACTTTTATTGACAGTCCTAACTCATCTCATAGGCAACAGGCAAGGGTAGCAACAACAGCCTTGCAAGGTTAACAGAGAACAGGCTTGAGTAGAGGACCATGACCGCCAATGACTCTTCCACACTTCTTCAGAACATGTGACTTGGACCTGTGGCTTTTGCAAATGTAAACAAATAACAAATGTAGTCTGCTTTATGGGGCACAACAAATTGTCATCAAAACTCGAATTTGTTGAGGAGATGTCCATTCTCAAGGCATGATGTTCTGGACAAGGTCAATTGCGCAAAGTTGGTATATATGGTTAGCCAAAACAATACGATTTGTTCAACATTAGCATACTTTTAATATATAAACAGAAACAGCCCTGTAAAAAAAAAAACAAAAAAAAAAGCCAAATTTGCAAGCAAGTGCTGGGTTTTCATTGGTGCTTTCAAATCCAAGGTTCTCCCAATCTCGGGAACATGCAAAGTGCAGTGAAGAAACGTGATGTGAAGGTTATACTTGCTGTTTGAAGGGCAAAGCTTTTCTCTCCTTCTTTTCCTGTAGCTAAACATAAAAATGTCACCTAAACAACAGAACTGTATCATGACCCAAGAAGATTGAATTTATTAACTTAGTTGTTTTGTTTTGTGATAGATGCAGATGCATTATGGTATATGGTCTCTGGTAACCCAATACCATCATCATTATCTGCCTATCTCATCCCCATCGGAAAGAAAACTTCCAAATAATGATTCTGAAAAAAATGTTTCTGTATACATTACAAAGAAAATTTGAATTTCAATGGAAGAAGAGCCCAGATTTAGCCAAAATGGTTCGTGTTTTATGTAGCGACGTTTTCAAAAGGCGCATCTTCTTTTTAGCACTGCTAACATTTGAACTTTGAAGATATTTTATATAAGCTAAGTACTTTTACAATTCATTTGTATCTTGTGAATGAATAATATTTTTTTTTCCTTTGGCTGGTAACTCTACTGGTGAGATTTTTCATTTTAAATATGTAAATAATTCAGAATTAATATGGCTATAAAAAGAAAACTTCCTGCGTAGTGCAGAATTTAAATGAAGACAGATAGGATGGAACTTACCTACATTATGCTTGTGCAGCGAGCCGATCAGCAAGATGTGTTTAACTGCTGATCACGCTGGGCAGGGTGAATGCAAGGTTTTCAACGCTGGAATATATAATTATAAAATGTAAATGACTTTTACGCAGTTTCATTGCGTGCTTCGTGAAGCGAATCAAAGTTTTTGCAGAGACCATACGATTTCAACATCATCATTGTCATGGCAATTTTCGTAAAAAGGTTTACTTAAAACATACATTATGATTTATGCTGAGAGTTAGTAGACTATAAATTTAATTACTAACCTCAATGAGGTTCCTGCCCTTCCTGGGCCGGTTAACTATTTCCGTTTATTAGGAGACTAAAACAAGCTATAGTGAGCTTCATTTCTTCATTGCTGCACGTTTTGGGAAACAAATCACCATTGTTGCTGAATTCACTTTGTCCGAATGTAAGGGTAATTTGATGACCGTTTACAGAGAATTTAGATCTTGGCATCATATTAGCTTATCCTTCTTTCTGAAGCATTAGGTTTATCATAATTAGGAAATAATACCCTTTGCGCTTTTTAATATGAGAACAAATTTGGTGCTAAGGCCAGTCACTCTACGCCAAAATCTGGAGGAAAAAACCTATTGCAATTCGCATTTACAATTTTCCTCGATTTTTTTTTCTCTTTTCTCCCTTCCCCCACCCCACTCACCCACCCACCTTCTCCCTCTTTAGGCTCGGTGGCATAGGGGCTTGTGAGTCCGCCCTGAGATCCGCAAGGACCCCTCTGTTGCGGGTTCGAGCCCCGCCGTCGGCGCCCTGGCCTGACGGAGGGCCTGAAAACCTGAGGTCACCTTGGTGTGGACTGACTTTATACAATTATCCTACCCTATCTCCCTCTTTTCCTTTTTTCAGTATTGCTTGCCCTTAGTCAGGTTGGCTGATAGCTCAGTGGTAAACCAGGCACGCCTCAAAATCCAATTTTGGTCATTAGTTCAATGCCCGTATAGTGAAGGCGACGTCTCAGTAAGGTTAGGTCTACTCTCCCACCAACACAAAATTGCTATGATTGGAATTAATTGAGTTTGGTTGTTTCGAATTAGGTAAATATATTGCTCTTCCTTTTCTTTTGCAGTATTTACTATCCTGCATTTATCGGAAAAAGTTATCGGTTCGCATTTGTCCCAGAACATTACCAAATTACATAGTTTTTGGTTGTTTTTTCTTTTTGATGGAATAAAAGCCAGCATTATTATAATGTGTGTCCCCAGCTGCGAAGCCTTTACGGACCAGTATTCTACCAGAGGGAACCTTATTACAGAGACCACCAAGACGGGTCAAGATGTCCCAGTGTCGCCACAGCAAGCCACAATGTCACGTTATTATAAACATTGGCCCGTTGATTTTGTGTTCCTTCACACCTGCAACACACACACCTCAGCTTTTATTCACATAATTGAGTGATCAAAGCAAATGGTAAAGTTAATAAAGTTGGCCTGAGTAGTTTTGGTGTCGATAATTTTTTTCAAGCGGCTTTGCTATTCACTTATCTCGCAAATCAAAGGTTTGTTTTCATGTTTATTGGATCAGCGCTTTGAAACGCTCCAAACTAAATAAAGCGGCTTCATGCATACCTTTATAGAAACTGATTAGCAAGGAAAAACAGCGATCGACTTTTGTATTGCCGATCGTTTTTTTTTTTTTCAGTGTTTGATATCTTACTGGAAGCCAGGCAAAAACAAACTAGAACTCTGAATTCTTGTATGATGATAGAATGAGATCTTAAATGAACACGGCATATCAGTTCTAAGGAACACCATAATGCCCGAGTGCTAGGAGGCAGTTTTTGAAATAGAAAAGTGAAAATGTCCTGAATTTCGTTTATAGAGTGCAGAATTATTAATGCACATGCATAGAATAGCCAAACAAGAACATAAATAGTTCTGTCACATTTAGTTATGGAAAAATCGAAGTGGTGATATCAAACGGTCTTTATATGCTCAAAAAAGAGATAAGGAAAAGGAGAAAAAAAAAAAAACGACTCCCATTCAATTAACAGCTATTTCGTCTTTGCTTCTCATTTGTCCAACTAGAGGCATATTGTTTTTCCATTGCATTGCCTTGCTGAAGGGTAGCTCTGATGGTAAAGACCTTTCTGTGTAAGCCATAAAAAATCAATCACCGCTTAGCAACTAGTATCGCCTTCTTTAAAATCTAATAATCTGTATAAAGATTTTAATCATCTGTTAACCATGGACTAGAGAACATTTTCACGTCTAACTCATTTTAATGGAAAAAATGGCGTTTCGCGATTACAATTGTGCTTGCTACTGTTTTCATGGGTTAAGGCCGAATAGTTTATGTCCACATCTACTTTTGATTGGCTGTCGCTCTGTCTTCTACCATAGAATTGAGACTTCAGCATGATAGCCGCTCTGAAGTTCTCTGCATGGAACTGTTAGTGGTTTACTAATAGCCTCATGTTGGACCATCCAACAACACAAAAGCCCCCGACCCCATATGAACGCCAGTTAACAACAATGAAAAGGAAGAGGAAGCTGAGAGTCTGGCCGCGTCACCAGATCCTGTGGCCTTGCAAAGACAATTCTCCACGGCACATTGGAAGGAGACGGGAACAGAGGCAGGTGGACGAACAAGTGGACTGACAGCATACAAGAGTGGACAGAAAAACCATTTGCAGAGATATATGCCCTTACACACGATCGCGGCGAATGGAGCAAGCTGGAATACAGCTTGTCCAGACGTCGCCCCGAACAGTCCAATGGGAGTTAAGGGCGCAAGGCAACAAAAGAGAAAGAGGAGATTGTTAGTTTTTGGCAAAGGGATATTACTCTGGTAGCACTTTTACCCCATTCCTTAACAAAGTGCAGCAGAAGCGAAAAAAGTGCTCTAAATTGTGTGAAATATTTTGTTTCGGTTTTTAGCATACCATATTTGTCACGATGTAAAATAAAGGCATCATTATTTCAATAATGAATTTAGGTTAATTAAAGCAAAAATGAACTCCATCTGAAAATTGGCAATATAGATTTAGGATCTCAAACACAAGTTCAAACAACTCAAGCACTCGAAACTGATTTGAGATCACATCAGAACTTTGAGGCAAGGCTATGCAGTGGCACCAATGTGTTCAAAGCTTATTCATTCACATGCACACGATTGTTATTATCACCATTATTATTGATCACAGACATGAACACAATTACAGCAGATGCCAGCTTAGAGACCCAGTAACAACTAAATTTCGGGCCTGGGTCTTTGTCAGGTAAAACATCACGATAACAGAAATGGCAATATTAACTAGAATTTCATGTTTTCGATGCGTAACCTGATACAGGCTTAAGGATAACAATTTGTTTGATTTATTATCTAATATTTCGTAAAGCTGGTGCATAATCTTATATAAGCCACCCAGAGATTCTCAATTGATATCTAATGCGACAACTTAGTTTGAGGAAGAATTTTAAAGCAAGACGTTGATTGATGTCTAGCAGAATGGCTTAATTTTGATATGTTTCTAATGATCATTACGAGAGCTTCATTATCGAATGCTTTTTTTTTTTTTTTAATATTATCTCTGAAATTATCGATCTTTATCGCAGATTGATGCTCACTTGCATTTTCAATGGAAACTTTTATTATCATTGCATTTCAAAGTACTTATTTCCATCAATGTTTAATGCATGCTCATAAGACACACACACGCAAACACACATGTTTGTGTGTGTATGTGTGTGTGTATATATATAATAATTATATATATACATACATGTATATATACACACACACACATACGTGTGTATGTTACATGAATGCGTATGCTGTTGTGAGTGTGTCTTTTGATCAGTCAGCACAAAGCAAACGTTAAAATGGTTCTTGTTTCACAGCTAAAAGAAATTGATTTCTTTGCTGAGAAAGCTTTCATTTGCCTCTGCGCTATTTGCCAACGTCTCAGAACATACATGTGAACGATAAATTGATTTCTTGAAAAGTACTGGCTCTTATAGCAGGGCTTTGCCACAGTAAATTGCAGGCCTTGATTATGGTCCTAGGAAAATCATTTTTATATAATCGATTATAATTGTCTAATATAATTCCAGAGCGTAGGCTGTGGAATTTTACCGCTAGGTTATAATTTGCAATCATAGATACGATAGGTTTTAGTGGAAAATTTGTAAATATCTATGGAGCAAAAGTTGCTACAATTTCACGTTTTATTCAGTTTTTTTTAAAACTTGCCGTGCCCAATGATTTTTATCTTATAAAAGCCACAGGAGGAAAATGAACTGCGGTATCCGATACAGGACACTTTTTCTCACTTGCTGCTCTCGGTGTATGTAATGATACTTTTTAATCTGATGCCAGTTTCAGCAGTGTACTACCCAGCTCTGATGGATGGATCTGGAGCCGAATGATGGCCTATAAACACTAATGGCCTTTCATGAAATTGATTTTCAGGTTAATTTTCATTGAATTCTTTTCAAAGGTGACATGGGCTAAAGTACCACTTAAAGAAGTATATCCAGATCTGAAAGAATTTTGAGGAAACATTACTCTATATGCCGAGCCAGTCCAAATGGATCTAAACTCGCATTTTGAACATTTTAAATCATTGATTATCTTTGTTACAGTGAAAACTAGATGGGGATGTTTTTAGTCTCTGTAAAAATATTAGGATTTTTACTTTTCATAAAAAGCCAGGAAAAGAAAGGGGAAAAGAAAACTTAAATTTTTGTTGTTTCACAAGCTCGTTACAACTGACATCCGACTCAGTAGAATGGTATAAACACAATGCTTTAAGATAATTAGCCAAACCCATTTCTCGTTTTTATCATTTCGCACATTAATGAGGTTCACACAGGGTTTTAAAATGTCGTTCTGTAAATGCATAGAACAAAATCGAGATTTAAAAATACTACCCAAATTAGAGTCATAGATCTAGAAATCTAAATCGATAAAATCACTCTGTCAGATTTAGACGTATATCATTCTAGAGATCCAGAAATCAACCCTGATAAAGCCCCTTTTGTAGTTTACGCAGAAAAACGTGACATCACCAGATTTGTGGCTGATTAAAAAATCTACCAACGTTATTTTGTTTCGCATGCTTAATAAGGTTTAAGAGGGTTATAAAATGCCGTTTTGTAAATCCGTAAAACAATTTCGAGATTTTAAAATACGCCCACATGAAATGGCATGCTCTAGAGTAACATATTTATATTGTTGTGGATTTTATGGACACCCCACAAAAACTTGTATAGGCATTACACGTTTGAGCTTAGCTCCATTATATTGAGATATGTAGACAGCACGGTTTTAAGTTTGCAGATTGAGAGAGGAACTTAAATTTCGCTTAAACAAAAATGATGCATTTTGTGTCTGAAAAGTAAACACAAGAATTTGATTGTCTTTGAATGCGAAGAATTTGCCGGCATGGTAGGTGTATAAATACAGTTCTCTCCGTCATTTCGTAATGAGATGAAAAAACTGAATTTTGAAATCGAGCGATATTCCAAGCGTGAGATCAGCTTCACTAAAGCCAAGCCTTAAGATATAAAACAGAAAAAAAATAACCTCAATGATAACAAACTGCAAGAATTGAAAGAGTATTGTGGCCAAATCTTACGAAATTATAAAAAGCAAATATACGATTTTAAGGGATACTGTAGGCAATATTATGGTTGGGGAAAAGTCAAATTTGGTCGTGTTAAATGCGTATACATTGGAAAATGATTACTTTACACAATTAGAACATGAAAAGGCTAATTCAGAAACATTAAAATCTCAATGACGTTTTGGAAACTCGAAGACAGAGGAGGCAAAGCAAGGCAAAGAACGAGATTTCTGAGAAGGGTTGAAGAGATGGAGGAAGGCAAAGCACCTGAATAATATATAATGAGAACATTATAAAAGTAGAGCAGGGAAACGAATAGCAAAACCTTCGTCTCATTCATCGTCAAATCATGTTATTTCAATCACGAATCAGCGGTTATGAAAAGCTTTTTCTCACTGTCCTCAAATGAAGGAAAAACCATTAGCTTCCTTTAATGAAGCGCTGCGCATCTTTTGACCCAGTCGGAGTTCTAATCATAATTTTTACGCGCCAAGTGTCAGATCTTTCTTTTATGTATTTGCATGTACAAAATCTCAATCCTGAAATCACACATTGTGTTCTGAAGAAGCCTCGTTACATTCCCTTTTTTTGACTTTTATGAAATTATACGAAACAAAATACACTGTAGGAAATGTTGTAATATAAATACGCGCTTTTCTTGACGAATCAGATGGTGAGATGAACACTAAGTCAAGGCCTAGTGTCTAAGAGTGTTTACATTCGTGAGCAAAAAACCTTAAATGGGTGAGAGGAGTTAATCAATCGAACAGATTGGAGATCCAGTTGAACGTCTATAATCATCTATCCAACCTTTCTAGTATCAGCTAGTGGAGGAAAAAGGAGAAAGGGAAAAACCGGTAATGTGTAAGTAGGTTATGACTAAAGCTAAGAGATGGTCGTACAGGAGTCATGTATTATTCAAAATGCACTTTCAAAAATACCACGCCCAATGCAAAATGGAGCGGTCCTCTTCATAAACCGAAATGACATCAAGACATCAATATTTATATCAAAACATTAATTTTTTGTTTTCTCGATCGCAAATGAATGAATGAATAAATAAATAAATAAATAAATAAATAAATAAATAAATAAATAAATTGATTTTAAAAACTGTCCAAATGTGTTTTGTTTCAAAGACACCTTTTTTAGGGGCAAAGGGCGGCCAAGAGAAATTTCCAGGAGGATGAGACACTAAATATGAAGATATCAGAGGAAATCAGGCAAGACTCGACTAGCCAGGGCTTTCTTCTCGCAGCCTTCAAAGATCGCAGAAGCCCTAAACCCTATCGTTTACAAAATGTAATGTTAAGAGAAAAAAAAAACCCAACGAAATGAGAATGGAAAGAAGCTGTCCTCAACAATCTTTTCCTTTCTGTTCAAATCGCAGTCCATTGGAACAAAACATGAATAGTTTTTTTAAAAAATGAATTCTCAGGAATAAGAGCAAAAACAATAAGGAAAAAAAGGGGAATAGGAAATAATGCATATTTTATCATAATATTATAACTTTCATTTTGGACATGGAATATGAGGGCAGAAGTTACTTTATGTAAGGGGAGGGGTCTGTTGGGCGGACTTCTTCTCTCCTCATCTTCACTTTTCCTCTAAAGCAAAATCATCGGTCTCTTTTTAATATTAAAAAAAATAATAATCATAGAAAGAAATGTAAATGCTCGGCCCCACCCTCTCTTCACACTTAACATTTTTTTCTCCTACGCTCCTCTCATTTAT
>BLXT01008384.1:1640625-1651223 GCA_019648995.1 Plakobranchus ocellatus
GGGGGGGGGGGGGGGCTTACAAAAATTGTTTTTATTATATTTTGCATACAACTTATAAAGATTTTATTTTTAAATAGAATATTTGTCATGGTTCCCATTAGTGGAAAATTTTTGCTCTTTTATCCACATTGTTTTTAATTGTCCCACTTTGGTTTCATTGCTTGCAGCCTTATGCAACATTAATCGATCGAATATCACTGGCAGTGTTTGAAGACAGCGGATGGTACAAAGTCAATTATTCAATGGCAGACTCTTTTTTGTGGGGTAAAGGTAGGGCTCACTGTCTTATTTTTATCTTATCTCTTCATTTCTCTTATAACTCTTTATAAGTTGAAAAGGATCAGCCAAACTTTTTGTACCATGGCAACCAATGGTTAATATTGGTTTTGTTTCCAAAATACACCATACCCTCTACACAAAGTACACGAAGTTGATTTGAGCAGAGTTTTAGCTGTCTGGCATACAAAAATAACAATTTGACCCCTCTTAAGAGCCTTTCAAAGACAAAAAACCTAAATGATAAGGAACTTAACGTTTGGGGAAGCTCAAGTTTGGCTGAGGACCTTATATGGCTGGTCATAATAGCTTCACTTATCCACAGGAGCCCATCGTATTATTGAAGTATGTAGCACAAAAAATCATGTAAAACAGAATTTTTTTCCGTAAGTTAAGTTGTTATTTTTTAATGTATTTTAAAGATGAAAGATTTTAGACTCAATGAAGCAAAATTGAGAGCTTAGATTCATTAGTTTAATGCCACATAAATATTTTACACAGAGAAATTCTGCCTCTCTTGCATTTTTATTTAAATGTCTGACACTGTTTCATAGTTGACTTGTATTCTCTTTTTCAGGCCAAGGATGTTCTTTTGGCTTACAAGATGTTTGTGATCACCAAGCTGGGTTCTGCTCAGGAAAGTATGAATTTTGGAAATCATATTACAAGCTTCTGCTATTCTCTACTATTTTATATAGAGATAAGTTCTGATAAGTCAAAGGTTATCTGGTTTTGAGAGACATGCATTCATTTTTTTTTGGGGTAGAGGATGTTATGGCAGTTTATGTTGCCTAAGATGGCACCATATTATTTATAAGCTCTTCAGTTTGGTGAAAATCAAGTGAAAGGCTTTGTTTACATTTGATTGAAATATTTTTCTTCTTGGCCTCTATATCAAATCACTCTGAATAGCCTTGAAGAAGCAAGAAGCATACAATGTGAGTTCTACATTTTAAAAATGCTGAGATTTGACTCATGACCCATCAAATGCTATAGTAGATCTTGGCAATATTAGATATTTGTAACCTGTAGTGTATATCAATCTAGAATATGCCTTTGCTAATCAAAAGAAAAGAGGATGAAATAATCATATCTAGAGTAGTAATTCTATAAAATAATGAGATTGTATTTGCAAGTCATCTTGAGGCACTCCAAATGAGTCCAGTTGTGGTTCTGAATGATTGACTTAAAATGAAAACCATCAACTTGAGGGGTGAAAACTACCCACTTCTTTATATGGACAGCTTTTATAGACATGTTACAGACTTTATATCCCTGAAGCATTAGAAATGTTTTCTTTTTTACTATATTATAAATGATTTAATCTCAGTAGTGTAGACCTGCGACTGGACTTATTTTGTGAGACTGAACTACATTTAGTAAATTAAGCTTGAGATAGTGATTGCAGTGATATTTACAAGAAAAGCTGAAACAAGTTTATGTAAAGCCATTCCTTTCACAGCACAAATCAGTGCTGAAACAACAATCAAATGCCCAGCTCAGTCACTCATTCTTTTCATATGGGAAATTCCTTTTTTTTTAAGTGTTGAGATTCCCAGTTATTTGAGTTTGATTACTTGTTCAAAGCTCTCAACTCTGTATAGTCAAACATGTAATTGATGGTGCTTTACTTATGTTGTCCAGCTCCTCTCTTCATGTTTTATTTTTGTTTTAAATTGTATCCCGCAATATACTTTGTTTTGACAATGCTAATAACAAGATTGAGCGTTTTTTGTTAGTTTACATTTTGACTGTGAATTGAATATTTTTCTCACCATTTCATTTTTTTGCAGTGCAAGTGGTTGTCATCATCTACGGCTAAGTAAAGCCCGATGTAGTGTTAATCCTAACAGTCCAAAATGTGGTGTCTTTTCAGCATATCAGGTAAGTTCAAACTTATCAGTTTTGAGTTTTTGGAAATTATACATTCACTGTTCTTTAAATACTGCTAAGTTACTTTACCTTTTCTTCCTTTACTTTTTTTTTTTCTCTTTTTTTTTGATGATTTGTACGTTAAATGAACTGAAAATGATGATCATTGTGGTTTTTATGTAGTTGCTTGTTTGTTGGGCCAAACTGTTGTGATTGTGATGATTTGTTGCATTGCATTTTGCAAAAATTTTGTTCTTGTTTATTGCTTCTACTAGCCATAGATTATAGTATTGGAAAGTTCAGTGAGCATTTAATTATGTTCTCTTCTTTAACATTGTAATTTTAATGAATATGACGCAATTTTGTATTTCCAGATTCCATGTTTTCACAAACCAATAAACAGCACTGTGCATTTGGATGAGACATTTTTACCAACTAGCCGATGCTTTATGTCAAATATAACAGTCACAGATAGCATTAAAAAACAGGTAGCATTATTTTTAAAAAATTCCTTTTTTTTTTTTTTTTTTTTTTGCCAAGGCAATTATGTGAAGTCCACTGTAAAGTGAAAAAATAGGTTAAAAGGAACTGAAGTAGACTAAAATTCTCTTGAGAAGTTCTTGTAACGAAGAAAGAAAGACTATTTACTTGCTGTTATCATCTAATTTATGTTTCCTTCGTGCTGTAAGATCCAATCAAAGCCATCAAAATGTAAAACCAGCCAAAGGTCATATTGTCTGGATGATTGTTCCTGTTCCTCTGATGGCAAGTGTCAGATATGTAGCACGCATTAATGATCATGATAAGGTGTAGAGATGAAACGTTTGTGTGAATTTGAATACTTTAAAATGACAAAAATTATATCGAAGAGAAATAATAATTTGAATTTTTATCTTATGTCTTGAAATGGAAAATGAAATATAAATTTTAGAGATCAGACCACATTTTGATGCCCTTATCCCTGAAATGCCTTTAAGCACAATTGAACAGAAATTTGCTGATTTAACCTATTTAAATGCTGTTTTTTTTCAGAAGGTAAAAATTCATATCTGGGTTAGATTTAATGTAGCTCAAGCCAGTTTTCACTATATATTGTTTAAAATGTTCAAAATGCAACTTCTGATGCCTTTGGATGGTCTCCAGACGTTGATTTCTAACTGGCTCTTCGCTTTACTTTTAATTGCAGGTAAATATTCCCGTAGAAGCAAGTCCCAGGTGCTATGAGACAAACTGCAAGGAGGAAACATATTTCATTAAAGTCAGTGGTGGACGTTGGACTCTTTGCCCACCAGGTTCACTAGTAAAGGTATGTTTTGTTCATGGCAGTTTTTATTATTTTTTTTTAAGGGAAAGGGATGTATAAAATTATTTATAAAATTTTAAACTTCTGCTGCCGATGGCCATCGCAGGAGAAAGGATGAACCTAGGGGAAAAAAATAGTATATAAATTGTAAAATAAAACTTTTTTTATTTTATTTATAGTTTTAGACATTGATTACTTCAAACATGCAGAGGGTTTGAAAATTCTAGTCAAAGATTCTCATGGTAAACTGGTGTTGAGCAGTTTTCAAATGAATTGATGAGCTGAAAGATAGGCTATGTTTCCGTAGTCCTGATTGACAGGACCAGGATGTGTTACAGCTGGAGCAGGATAGTTTTGTCTACACTGCGGTCTATTGAGAATGTTATGGACATTCTGGTATTTTGTTTATAACTTTTAAGCCTTAAGTTTTGAAAGATAATTTGTCAAAAACGATAAGTGATCCTCCTTTAAGGAATTATGAAAAGTATGTCTGTATGAAGGAAAACCTTTGTGGTAAAATAGACAGGATTTAATAATCATGTTAGTGAGTGCATATTGTCAGTATACTTTGTGTTGATATGTATGAAAAAACACTTGGGTTGAGTGAGGGTGCTGCTTGGAGAACATAAGAAACCAGCATTGCCTTTGATGAAGTGACATTTGTTTCAAACTTGTATTTTTTTCAGATTCCTCCATATGAAGGCAGGATCCATTGTCCAAGTTACATGGATATCTGTTCTAACTTTACGAGGAAAGAGAGTCAGAAAAGTCAGCAGCCTTTTTCCTCAGTAAAGGAGAGTTTAAGAATCAACACCAAGAAAAATTTAGTTATGACAGGTGATTTTGTAATGGTTACAGTATTTGCAGGTTTTAAGCTAAATAAACAACAGTATGAGTTGGACTCGTTATCTTTTTGCTCAAAGAACTTGCATATTTCAACAACAGTAGGCAACCCATGATGGTTTTTTAATGTTTCTCCTTAATATTCAAAATACTTTGAAACTGATAGTATATGGCTTTTAAGTTGAATCAAAGTTTTGTCATTCTTATTGCTATAGCTTATAAAGCAACCTTAGCCTTTTTTTTTTTCAACAGTTTACTAAAGCTATGTGTTTTGTAAATGCTTTTCAACTGTTTCATTTTAAGTATCTTATGATTTGTGTTGTTTTTGCCATCAACTGACACTTTTCTTTTTCTTTTTTTTCTGGCAGAGCCTCATAGGGTGTTTGATTCTTCAATCCAAGTGGCGAGAAATAGTGCAAGTAGACCAAGGAATACTCTTCATATCGATTTAAGCTTTTTATTGTACTCGTGGCACAAATTTTCTGCAGCTCTTAAAGAAGCTTTTGACCATACTTTAACAGTAGCTTGACACTTTTATTGTTGTTATTTTTTGCTGTAATTTGATATTTTATCAGGGTTCTTTTTTGTTTTTCAATTTATTAATCTTTAAGTTTCTTTCATCCTGCAACATTCAAGAACTATAACGCAACAAGAATTATTTTGCAGCACTTATAATTTTTTCATGCAGAAGATCTGCAAACTAAATCTTGTTTTCTGTACCATGTTTAGCATTCCACTCAAAACACTGCCTTATTCTCGCTCTTGTTTCAGAGATACCAGCTCCATTCATAGAGATCAGTTGCATGTGCCAAAAATGTATAATTTTGGAAATGAACAAGTAATGAAGTATTGTTTACAGTTGATGATTTATTGCAAAAATGGTTGAAAATGAAGATGGTTATATTATAAGGCTTTATATACAAATGTTTACACTAAGTGCAAAAATCAATTGACTAGCTGCAAAGCTCTGATCTGGTAACCTAAATGTTGCGTACAATACTGTTTTGCGATTGGTCCTTTGCTCATGTGCTCCATGAAGGCTTTCAGAGTTTTAAATCCAAGATTTGACTCAATTTAATTTTCCCTTAAGACTGGAAAATTGGTGTTTACAACAAGAGGCCAAGCAGCATATGACCAGCACTAGCAGGTCCGAAGATTTTATGAAGGGTTTTTCTCCACCTTTGTCACTTTGGGACAGGCTAGCTTATTGCAGTTGGGTCTTGTCTGAACTCATTCGTTCATGCAAGTTTCCATGAAAAGTATGGATAATATTCTGCAAATCCCTCTCATCTCATGGGATATTCACAAATTGGAATAATGTCTATGATATCCAGTTGTTATGCTCTGAAAAGGTACATTTTTGTTGTTTTTTTTTTTTTTTCCTTTAGATGCAGTGTCAGCTGTATGACTCAAAAAATGTTTTGTACATCTTAGAGATTGTTTGGTCATGGATTGATAAATTGTCTCAATGTGAAGTATGTCCATAGTTTGACATAAAAATAGAAAAGCAATCAGTTGTATTCTCTATGATGTCAACGTTTTAGGCATTTAGAGAATTGAGGCCTGTACTTTCTCTTTCACTTCTCAGGGCCTAGATCTGTATCTTTCCAGTGACATTGGTCAAGCCTGTCTACCGTTCATTAGAAGTTCTATACCTTCTTCAATCATCAGAAAATTCATCTTTACCATTAGAACTATCACTGTTACGATTAACATGACTTATTCCAAAGTCACCTTCATCGTTATTGTGTTTACTAGCTTCAAACAATCCAAGGAGATAGAGCAATTCATTTCTAACAATATCTTGTATACTCACTTTGATTGTATCTTGGAAGAAAAGTGAAAATAGTGTCATTGGCTTGGTCAGTATTATTTTTATTTCTAAGAAAATCAGCCTGTTAAACATGTTTATGGACAAATAATTTTGATAAAGAACTAAATACTTGCCAAGGAAATTGTTTTCTGGAAAACCAAGATCTTTCTTGTATGGAAATCATAGTATTTCAATATGTTTTACTTAAGAATTTGAGGACACATCTCGAGGTAAAGATTTGGAAATTGCATTTATAAATTAAATACTTTTTTTTTCCCTTTTTTTTAATATAATTATTATATCTTGATGTACAGGTAAAGCTTATAACTTGATGTACCAGTAAAGCTTATTAGTTAGCACAGAACCAATAGACACTAACTTAAGCTGTGCTGCCTATTGGTTAAATGTCAGTTAATGCTTTTCTGGAATTTCTTTTCATAAATGTTATTGACATATGCATACAATGCAATGTTATTAATGAGCTCCGTCCCTATTAACTCAGACTTTGATGAAAATTGCTGAAAGAAAGTAATGTACTTGCAAATCTTCATTAGGTATTGAACATACTCTGACAGCATCTCCTGCGATGGCCCTTTGATTTCAGTGTCTAAAAAAGCTTTGCAAACGCAGAAAATAAAAGTCTTAATATGATAACCAAATTGTTTTGGTCATAAAAATTTTCATGAAAGCCTGTTTTCACTAGGCTGCACTTTAAATCAAGATGAAATGAAATCTGAGAGTTGAGAGAAGATGTATTGTCCAGCTTTATTTGATGTGCTCTTTTTTAAAAGAATAGATTGATCTGTACACACTCGTAACATACTTTGAAGAACATGACAGATGATTTGAATACATTATTTGGATAAAAAATCAAAATTTACCCTGAAAAATAAAAAGTCTCCCAGGCATCACAGGACTTCCAGTTGCATCTTGCTGGCAGATTAACTCAGAATTTTAGCTGTATTAAATCAAATATCTTTTTTCATGGCAAAGAGAGTTGATGCTTTGCATGCATGTATATTGGATATTGTTAATTTGCAAATAATCTGTTCTTTAATGAATAACTGAAAATTACTTAGTGCCTCACATACAGAAGTATGATTGTCTTTTGTTTTTTGGGGTTTTTTTTCTAATCTTGCCAAATCCATCTAAAGGTTTTTGCTCAGACTGATAGCTGCATTGATCGTTTCTTTTTTTCTGTCACCTGTCACATATCTACCCTATTGGCGGAGAGCAATGCCTCTGTTTAGACAAACAGGGATCTTTGACCAATATATTGATTGTCATCTTTGTAACATCACCACCCATAAAAATCATTGCAGGAAAAAAAAATTTCTTTGAATTTTTGTAAATTTTTTCAGAACAAATAAGCAGAAATAATAAATAAGAATCAATTTCAGCCTCATATTAACCTCATTCAAAAGCTCTAAAACTCTTTTGACAATTTCCAAATCTTTTCGAAGCAATTCTTTCTCTTAGTGATAAGATTGTATCTGAAGTATCTGGAAGGGTTTTTGGAGGCTGCTGTGCTTTTGGCATTGCACAAAAGCCCCGATAAATGAGTTACCATAAAAGGCTTCCCTTCTGATTGAAACATTTCTGCAACATTGATATTTTTTTACTGCAAATAGTCTTTTGTACTGTATGAAATACTTTAGTTTACTTTAGCCACAGATAGCTTTCAGATGTATTCAGACAAAAATCATTTTATTCCATCTCTCTTCTAAGTTCTAGCAATAACATTCAAACATATTTTCATTGTCTTATTAATAATGTTGACACTCATAACACTCAATAAATCCTCAAAATTTTAATCTTTTTTACGCTGCCTTCACGGCCGTAGCCTAGATCAAGATCATTTTATTAGATCTAATTTCTGAAATAAAAGGGAAAGTTAATAGAGTAAGAAAATATACATTATTCTGAAAACACATCAAATAAGCTTATATCAGTATTATCTTATGTGCATGCGTTTTGTTGTAAACTGAATGTAAGTGCCTTAGCTTAGTGCCATTTTTATCTAATTTCATATCAAATATTCTTGTTAGTTTTTTTTCCATGTAAAAAAGATGTGGTCACGTTTTATAGTGTATTGATTATATTTGTAGCCACCAGTGTAAGGTTGTGAATATTATTACATGTATAACTAACAGATAAATTTTTTTAAAATTAATAAATAAGCGGTCTCTGTGTTTTCCATATTGTCTGTTTTGATGCAATACATTTTTGGTTAATATGTAGCCTATAACTTCTTTTGACATACTGTTGTCAAAACACTAGATGAGAAGTATAGCAAATTTTTTAAAAATCATTTCCTGTCAGGGTTTGCCTTAATGTTTTTTTAATGCTGAATCAGTAAAATAAGGCAATGGATGGCTTATTAAAAACTTTGCCAAAGAATCTTTGAAGACTGTTGGATGCTATTAGTATTATTATGTCGCGAAGAGGAGAATAATCTGTTTTTATTTTCATAACTAAATAAGAACATTTTAGAAACAAGATAACAAGATTTAAAACAAAATCTCTTCTATCTAGGCTTAATTGCAACATTGAATTAAATTTTTTTTTCAGGCCTTATTTTTCTTCTTAGGCCTATTTAAAGCCGGCCTTTTTAAAATGTGTTTACTGCTAGAGCTTTATTTTCTGGAGCAGTTGCGTTTTCAGTTTGCTTTCCCTGTTCTTTATATAATGTGTAGTTATTTGTTGGAGAGGGGGAGGGATGAAGAAGCTGTGCAATGGGTCGTCTCTAAAGTTATTATGATCAATAATCAATTGATCAATTCCAGGTGTTTTAGAAGTTTTATTTCAAAGTTTTGTTTTTCAAGTACATGAAATTAATCTTACCTGTATTATATACACGCAATTTCTCTTACAAGTATCATCATCATGAATTTATTTACATTATATTGTTATTTTGGAATAGGAATCGTTTTGGCTTTATATATAATTGTGTGTAAATTTGCTGAATTTAAACAAAAACCAAAACCCAAAATAAGCAAAACATCAACAACAATAACAATAATAGTAAATAGCAGCAATAGTAGTTGTAGTAGTAGTAGTCGTAGTAGCAGCAGCAGTAGCAGAGATAAACAAAAAAGGAGACATCTAGAATGGGCTAGGTCTAGTATACTCAAAGACTATATGTAAGGCAATGAGTAACCATGACAAAGACAATATTATTTTGATGAGAAAGTTTATCTTATCTGAGAACAAAACACTAAATTATTTTGAAAAATCAACATATTTAAAAACTTTTTATAAAGTTTATGAATTTAAATAACGATCTAGTTGTAGTTTGAAGAAGCATAAAGCTGGTGTGCATTGGGAACAAAGGCGTACACCAGTAATGAAAACGATTAGACCGGAAACAGGTCTTCCTTTTTTGGGATAAAGGGGTACAACTATTTCGGTACGAACAAGACACAGCTTGAGTGCCTATTGTAAAGTAACATCATTCTTATTCGAAGAGTGAAGACATTTAAACAGTGTCGATACATAACAACTTTTAGGGGCATGTTCATAGTTAATGCTGTAAAAATGGATCCTCAGGGAAATGTTACCAAATTACCTTGTAAAATTTAATACATGTAATACATGTAGGTGCTTACACACTTCATTAGATTTCCATCCCAAATTCACATCTTTGTCATCTGTATTCCTGCTCATGAGGACATTTAGAGAACTAAGACTGAGGAAAAACTTGCTAAAGCAGTTCAAAAAATTTTAAATGCTGGTCCAACCTCAAATCAAAATGAATGCTTACAGTAACACTGGTGCCAAGTCCATGAAATACTAGTCTATAACAGTATATGGATTTCAGAAAAAAAAAAAAAATTGTTAGCAATAAAGAGGGAATATGATGGAGACTTGCTGTCAATTATTTTGAGTAAACTGCATCTGCAGAGACACCTTGTAGTAGTTGCAACTACCTGAAAGGTTAGGGCCCCATGTAATTGGAAAAAAGGCACAGTGTATAAAAAGGACAAGAATTATAAGCTATTGCTGATTGCACAATAGTTCCTGGCATCTCACAAAAGAACACATAAGCAATTGGGCCATTAATGCCCGAAAAAGTAACCCCAACAGATTGTTACAATCACTTCACAACTAAATAATAACATGTGTAAAGACCATTGCTATTAATATAGAGATACAGTTAGCAGACACTGCCTACACCAAGACTGGGACAGTGAGAAAGATAAGGCTTGCCAAGATTTAGAGTGAAAGGGACACAAATCAAATTAATAAATTGATTGAGCAAGTGAACTGCATTCTGGACATTGCAATTCTAGCTCTATAGCTTGGACTGTGTGAAATGGGGCATTGATTGTTAAGCCATATAGTTTTTTCACCACTGTGGCAACCTCGGGCTTTGTATTTCTGTCTGTCCCTCCCTCCCTTTCAATAATTTAAGTATATAAATTAGACCTTCACCAAAGGGGCTGTTCAAATATGATATCACACTTTTTGGGGAGATTTTCAGCCCCCCCC
>BLXT01008384.1:1669292-1680592 GCA_019648995.1 Plakobranchus ocellatus
TATTGAACTTGGAAAGCTCCTCATAATTGCAGTGATGCAATTTAAATCAACAAAGCATTACCATACATGGCCGCCTCTGCAATAGTTTTGCATCTAGGTGTGCTCAAGGTTGCTAATATTTACATTCTTTTGCCTAACAATAACATAATCTCAACACTGCATTGTCTTGCAACTAGACTAAATGAGTTGCAAGTTGAACATCACACAATGGTGCCATCTACTTATTCTAAGCAATGTTTTTTGTGTAAAGCAAAAGACTTAAAAATGTAATTTTTCCCTTGTGATCTCAAAGTTTATTCAAAAAGCATAAACAAATAAATTTTTCAGAAAAGCTGCAAAAATCTTTCATTGCCAACATTGACTAATTCAGATTCATCTCAACACATTTGATTTACTGCTGTGCCATTCTTTCTTCTGCATGATCTATATTTTTCTCTCACTTCCTTTTCCCTCAACTTATTATTGCTTGTTAAGCATCTGAAAAAGCATATTTATTAATTTCAGTGCAGGCAACAATGTGCAGTATCAGATCTTAAATATATGAGTTTATCTGATCAACCTTAAATGGACATCTTCATTTACAGGCATAAGAAGAAAAATGTCCTTTTTTTTTTCATGTACAAGACTCTCAATTGATATGCAACAAACTTCCTGGTTTCAGAGCAATCAAATTCTTCATCTATATAGTTTCTGAGGACTCCATTTTAGTTTATTCAGTTAAACGCATGGCTCACTTTAATTCTGGGAACTTCTACCTATAAATTCATAATTTCAAAAAAGAAAATCTGCAGTAAAAGAGAACATATTCTTTAGGGGTTTTCATATCAGCAAAGGGTAAAAGACGTGAAAGAATCCCAAGGAAAGCAACACACTACACATTTTATTAATTGAAAGTTCAAAAAGTGGATAGATTAAGGACAGATTAAGGATGATGATTATTATTACACACACACACACACACACCATCATGTATAATTGAAACTCACAAAAACATACACAGATACGTCATTTATATTGAAAAGTCAAAAGAGCACACAGATGCAATTGCATTTAAAACTCACAAAAGCTTCTGCCAAAATAAGTCCCACTGCATAGAGCGTATGGTTGAAAAATTTGGATTCATCCTTGTCCAGGAAAATTTTCGAGTATTTGCCTGGAACCAGTCCGATATAATAGATGACAACTTGCTCTAACAATTCAATGAAGAAATAAATGTGTTACAAAGAATGAGTCAATTTACAGGGGAAACAAAGTTATACATAAATACAAGTTTTACTCTTTTAATCAGAGCCTAATTAGAAATTTATGATGATTTATAATTGAAATCTTTAGTTTATGTTACACAAGGCAGCAAATATGAAAGAAAATTAAAGGCTGATAGAAATGAAGTCAATAGGGGCCTTCAGTGAAAATGATAAACTATCTTAGGCTGAAAAGGAGAAAGTTAAATATTATCATATAATATTGCTTTAAAGTTACTGTGCTGCGAAAAATGACTTCTCATCGTGAAGTCTTTGTTCAATCCAAAATGAGAACTGTTATTTTGTTTGATCCCTTCAAGACTCACTGCTATGAATGTAATAGAAGCAATGAACCATGCCTCATGAATCTGGTAGGGCAGCTGACCACCACGTGACAGGTCAATGGTTTGAATCTCAGTCCAAGCCAAGACAACTTTTTATTGATTCTCTGTGCCCAGCCAGCACTAAACGAATAGCTAGATCTTCTAAGACTTGGCAAATGCAAAGGTGGCGAGGTAAGGAATGACAAACAACCTCAGAATGCTGTGTGCCAAGAACAGTCAGGACTTTCTTTACAATTTCAATCTAATAAAATTAAACATATGAAGAAGTTTTTAAAGCAAAATTGTCAAATATAATTAACTCCTTACCTAGCAGGCAAATCAGAACCAAGAAAAATGTTAGCCAGACAGATGGACTCTTGAAGGATGGAAACAGGATGCCACAAATTCTCCAAAACCGCTTGAAAAATTTGAAATCGAATCTAGCTCTGCAAAGATTAAAATATAGAAATTTGAAAAGAACTGATTGATTTATCATATAGACAAGAGATAAAAGAACTGACTGATTTATATCATATAGACATGAGATAAAAAAAAAAAAAATTGAAGCGCAGTGTTTTGGTAACAAAGAATATGTTAAATGATTCTAAAACTGCATATAAGCCATTGATGTAAAGAGTAATAAAAATAGGAAAACCACCAACTTAAACTTATAACAGAAAAAGACACAACAAAACAATGCAACGAAAGTTTCATTTAGTAATGGTAGTGAAGAGATGAAAACACACTACGCTAGAGTTGAAATATAATTCTATCCTCATTGTTTCTATGCTATGAGTATGAAAATCACAATGAGCATGCATGTCAATTACATAATATTCTATTGTATTTTTATGTACAATCAAATCATTCGCAACAGATTATGTGACTATGGTGTACTGTACATAAAATGATAGGTAGTCTACTTAAAAGATAAAAAAACCTAAATGAGGCAAAACAAGCTTCTCTTCTTGTGCCGTCTGGAATAGACATTGGCGATCATGTTCCTCCACTAAGACCTGTTCTCAATTAACCTTATAAAGTACATGCTGCAACCATAACTTATTGCCCATGAAAAGACTTTTAACAAAAGTTATTCTATGTCTACCTCTGCTGCAATTGCCTACAATCTGGCCAGTGATCTCTAAATATTTGAAACCCCTGAGTTTGCAAATGTATCCTAAAAATTGCAGTTTCATCCACCTTATGATTTTAATTGATGATTGTTCAAGATTATGAATATTGACTGCTGTTTCCTAAAAGGCAAGCGTTTCTTGTCAGCAGATTGATTGTTAAGATTATATAAGGTTTCAAACAAACAAAAAAAGACAGCATGATTTCCTTACAAGCAAAAAGAAATCATTTTCTTTATAAGAACACCATTGAGTAATCTGATTTTCCAAGTTCAGTTCTTATGAATTATTTTTATATGATCTATGTCCCTTTTTACTTAACCCACGGAGACTTGTTGGTTTGAATCTAACTGAGGCTACTTGATTTGGTTACAACTGCATGTTGCAGCATTTTGCTCCCCTCCTCAGTATACAAGTTGAGATTTGTTCATTCTATGATATCACATGATCAATTTTTTTTTTTTTGGTTTAAGTGCATCCTACAAAACCATGATTATTATTCACAACTTTTTCTTGGATCACAGTGGAATTATAAACTAAACGGATTACTTAAAATTGCAGATGTGGATGTTACAATGGCAACCATGAGAAACATTAATCCAGCAATATTTATTTATGAAGTTGTTTAGGTTATCATGGGCTTGCTTTGAAAATTAAAAAGCAAATGCTCTAAAGCGTTTTTTTAGCCCTTTAATTGGGTTTTAAAATATTTCAGTACTCTATTGTAACTATGTTCTTACTGATGGTGATATTTAAACAGGTATTAAATGCCTTGAGGGCAATTGTTCACTAGACAATGGTTGACCAATAAATGTGCCACTTATTGTTGCACTGCAGCCATATGCTGCAAAAATCTTATTTAAAAGTAGGCCTAGCTTTCCAGAAATATCTAAGTCCTTATATTTAAGACATCCAAAATTAGCATACGTAGTAGTTTATCTATTCCCAGCTTGGTGCGAGCTAAAAAAATCTGAAAATGTATTATTGATTAAGGCCCACTTGTCTAATGCAAACACGATGCTTATGAATTACAAAAGAATTGAAAGTTAAAGGCATCAATAATACAAAATTAGACCTGTTGTTTTTCAGAAACACGAAGATAAATGTACTTTTGAAGGCCTACATTATGAACTGGATTGAAAATGGAGAAAAAAAAAAAAACCTAAGGCAACATCTGAAAACCTCTGCGTGTTTATAAAAAAAAATTTAAAAAGATTTTTATCTTATAGGTAAGCTTAATAATATAATTCCCTAGGGTTTATCTGCGAAGTTAATTTTTTTTGTTTTAAATTTGTCTTTTTTTTTTGTTGTTTTGTTCGGGTACAGTACCATTTTTTTGCTTTGGGTAAAATTAAAAAGTACGTTTTGTCTTTTATTTACTTTTCTTGTAGTAAAATTTAAACGTACTCCTCTGATGGCTGTTGAACACGTATAAATCCTCCTACTTGCTCCATGAGTGGTTGAGAAAAAGAGATGGGCCCGACTTTTGCTTGGCTTAGTTCCAACAAATAGAAACACAAATGAAATTAAGAAATGTTGATAAGAATATTTCCATAATCGTTATCGATATGTCATCACAATACCGCATGGCTGCACATCATCATGCAGCTGTAAGTAAAGGGTTTTGATTTCGCGCTTTATATAGGGGTCATAGAGCCCCCGGTGTTACCGGGTCCAAAGGCGAACATGCGAAACAGTCCAACTTGCGTTGTTAGGTTATTTATATCAGACGAGTAATATAAAAAGGGAAAACTTAAATTTACGGAAACGAAATGTACTAACTAGTATACCGATAGCCACGTTTAACACATTATCTTTTAGTTTTTCGCCACACTTGCTGGCTTTTAATTTGATAATACAATAATTTTATTATATGTTTAAAATCTCAATTTATCTGCCTGTTTTTAACATAATTCTCAAATCAGGTTAAAACAGAAAATAATATTGGCTTTAATATCGAATATTTTAACTATCTTTGACTTAAATCTATATTCGATATAAGAAACTGAATCTCCTTAGCATTCCAAAGCGTCAAAATGGAGGATGATGATCTTGGTTTCGGTTTGCCTGCGACACAGAAAAAGGTAAGGGAATAATATCTAACATCTGGGGCCTAGATTCGAGGCCTGTAGGTATAAAGTTAAGTGGTTTTTTTGTGTTTTTTTTTTATCCAAATCGTAGAATTTCCTTCTCGTTTTAACAACTAAATTTATAGATCTAGATCTAGATTAGATCTAGGCCTAAAATTTTGTGTATTTTTACATCAAAACGAAAGAATTTTTTTTTGAACGAGGGTCTAATGTAGATTTTATATTTACAGAGATCAGCATTAATCTTGATAACAACAAGTTACACATATATAATTTTTTTTACTTTTAGTAAATGTTCTGATCTTCTTTAATCTCCATTAAAAACTATTCTCCCAGAAACAGCCTTTCTTTTGTGACTAATCTACTGTATGAATGTGGCCAAATATCTTTCTTTATGGACTTCAAAAATATTGTAGATGGCTGACTTTATTTCCTCCGAATTTCCTGTGACATTTTAACATGGATCCTCACTGCTAGCCTATCTTTTAAAAACAAACATTGGCTCTATCTCTATACTAGTCCCAGAAGCTTGACATCCTGTTCACAATTATGTCAGGAAAATTGCCATAAATTGCTCAGAAATGATGTGACATTGTCAGAAACTTTGAAAACTCAAAAAACCTATTTCTGTTTAAGATTTTCTCACTAAGTTGTAATTTTTAATGTGATAAAAAAGAATGTTACTATTTCCTTGTACAATGTAATATTTCTTTTAATCATTATATGGATTTGGTACATGGTGTTGACAAAAAACATTGAAATTCAAGTCAATGGGAAAAAAACTTTTCGACATTGATTGATTGATATACTGGGCTAGACTTACATTAAGGTTATGATTTGCACTAGCATCTGATTTTCATGCTAATGAATAAAATGATTTCAGTTTTTTTTTCTTTCATTAAAAAAATCACGTCAACATTTTGACCCCAATCAAGGAAAGCTGTTGTCTAGAGAAGATGACGTTACATTAAGAAAGCCGCAGTTTGCAGGGATCAGATTCTTTTTTCATTTTTTTTTCTCCAACAGACCATGAGATAACGTTTGATGCTAATTGTAAAATGTTATGTAAAAATGTGAATTTAATTTTGCATTTTAATTCTAATTTCAATTTTAGCAGCTCTGCAAAGTATAATGATTTATTTATGATATTTGTGCTTTGCACAGGCAGCCAAATCTGGTCGTAGAGCTGCCCCAGTTCCTACAACACCAGCTCCAGCTTTAGATGAGGAAGAACTTGCTGTTTCAGCACCAGTCAAGAAAAACAGTGTATGAAATTAAAATTAAATTTTTTTTTTTTCACTTGGCATGATTTTTCAAAATAGATTAAATGTGCCCATATATTTTTGGAACTGTGTCAAGGATGGTTTTGTGCTATTTAGTTATAGATTTCGTTAAACACTGCCTGTGACAATGAGTTCTTGTAAATTGAATAAAGAACAAAGATCGTTCCAAATCTTGTCGAAAATTGAATAACCTTGAATCAAGGAAAATTTCGGAACAGCATTTAATATTTCTACAATTATTTAGATCTATAAGATCTCCAACATCAATGATCTAGGCCTAAAAGCGATCTGTGCAAGCTCTACAGGGGAGTCAGTGGCACAGTGGCTAGGGAGTCAACCCTGATATCTGCAGGGATCCTTCTGTCACGAGTTTGAGCCTCGCCACCAGCGCTTTGGCATGAAGGAGGGCCTTAAAGCCTGAGATCACCTTGTTGTGGACTGGCTATACACACACACAAGCTCTACAACAATCTCAAAGCGTTCTTTTTATACCCACCATCCACAGCTTCCAGAAAATATCAGTTATCCAATGCATATAGACTGATTAGTCAGTATAGCACAAACACTCTTTCTAAAATTGTTTAGTTTTATATTATGCAATCAAGTTTAGTGAAAAATATTGACAAATCAAATGCTCTCATTTAGCCCTCCTTTACACAAAACATGACATGCCTATCATCAGGATACAATCCAACAACTTCTTGTTAGCAATATTCTCACAACTTTGAAATTCTTCTCAAAATCCCACTTCTAAGAGTTAAAACAATAATAGTACTTTAAACATAAATGGGCCTAACCTAGGCCTACTCAAAATCTGACCAAACATTACAAGTTAAAACAGGGCCAAATCACAATATCAGCCATTCCGAGTCTAGAATTAGATTTGATCTGAACTCAATTCACAGCAAACAGTTGTCACAAACTGAAACAGTTTTCTGAAGGTGCTATATGTATTAAACAGGCAATGATTTTTTTGCCATTCAATATTCTTCATAAGTTTCTGGTATCCAAGTCTTTTTTACGGTAGCAATTCTTTACGGTTTTCTGAAAGTTTTTGGGGTTTTTTTTTTCTTCTCTTACTTGTGATTTTTAAGTTTCCTACAACAAAAGCCTACTTTTTTCTCTTTCTTAAAGTTTAAGTTTTGATCATCCAAACTGACGTAATTTTGCACCATCACAGTGAATTCCTCTTCTGCATTTCTTTAGTGCCCTTGAAAAATTGCTCATTCTAATACACAAAAGAAGTTACCATACATTAATATTCTCTCAAACTTTTAGTGCTTTCTCAATAGCATGTTAGCACACTCGAGGATTGGGAAACAATATCATTATTATTGCTGTCTTTAGTTTTTACTGCTTTTTTTTATTTCAAGGATGTAACTCATTCACTGGGTAATTATAGCCTTGCCTTCTCATCTTTGTTTATACAATTACAAATGGGATTGATAGCTGCTACAGATATTGCAAAACCCCTGTTTTGTTTTTGTTTTTTTGTTGTTTTTTTTTTTTTTTTTTGCTGTCTTTTTTTGTTTTGGTTTTGGTTTTTATCATTGGAAAGGAAATACATAGTGTTAAACACTCCTGGTAACACCAATATCCATTGACCATTAAATGTCTTTCTTTGGAACTGAATTCTGTTTTTGGCCTATTAAGTGCAGTGGAAACCTGATATAACAGAGATGGTAGTTCCAGAGTAATAGTCCTGTTATATCAGATATGCAAAAGAAGTAAGCATTTATAGACTAATCCAGTGTATTTATTCATGAGTTTGACATTGCCAATGGCTATATAATGAAAAGAAGTACCAGTTGTTGATAGTGTGCATTACTGTGTGCATAAGTGTGTGATATGAAGGTCTCAAACAAGCTCCGCCGTTTTTGTGTGCCTGTAGCTAGGCCCTATGGCTAGATTGAAGACTGCAGCACACCCCAGCCCTCTCTCACTTCACCCACTGTCTTAATTGAATGAGTCTTTGCCCTTGTTATAACTGATTGGTTTCCAATGAAGTTCTGTTATTATTGATACCTTTTACTAGAGATAAGAGAGAGTAGAAAAAACCAGGGATTTAAAAAATCCCTGTTATTATCATGCCCATTATAAAAGGTTTCCATTGAATAATTTATGTGTTCTCCATTTACTTTGAGACCTCTGTAGATCCTAATTTTTATTGTTAAAAAGATATCTGCAGATATTACAAAGCCCTGTTCAACTTCTATGAAGAATTTGCATTGTTTACTCAGAATGTGTTGGATTTTTGTGGGTCCATTTAAAAGATAAAAAAAAAAAAAAAAAAAAAAACACCATGCAACATAATTACACCAATTTTTCTTTCATATTCAAATAAGTGGATTTTTTTTTATAATGGTTTTAAAGATTTTTCATCTATTCTCTGATATCTCAGATACTCACCCTATAAAAATCAAAAAGACGTAATAGAAAGATATGAAGCTAAGTAGTTCGATTTGTATATAAAGATTATAATTTAATTTTCATCTTTGTGCAATCTTTTATCCAAAACTATTCAAATAAAAAAAAATTGTAAAATGCTTTTGTACTTTCTGTGTTTTATAGGATGGACCACCGGGTAGACCAAACAAGGCTGTATCTGGTTGGGGAGAGGATGTCCCAGCTAGGAAACCACGGTAAAAAACATTATTTTGATAATTTTGCTTCTTCTTTGCTTTTGCTCTTGTGAGTAGTTAAGACTTATTGATATAGCTATATGAAGCATTGTTTCTATAAACCTTAAAAGAGTCCTACCAAAAGTCATTGGTTTTTGTATTTGTTTTGATTTAATAAAAATATAAACAGAATTTTTTTAGGAGAGCATGAAACACTCATAATTGATAAAAAAAAATAGAATATAGGATTAAGCTTTTAAGGAAAAGTAATACAATTTTGAAAGATTTTAATTTGTATGTATGAAATCTTTGAGCAAAGATAATAAAGATAATAAAAATGAAAATGGTTTTTTTTATCTATCACAACAGTGATCATATAAAAATAAGTAAAATAATACTGATGATAATTATGATGATAAAAAGGAGAAACAGGATGATCACAATAAATAAGGACGGCCATGTTTATAACGATTAAGAAAGCCTAACAACTGATGTCACGAATAGAAGTTTATCAGGTGGAACTTTTTTTCATTTTGAAATTAATATTTAGTGTTCTGATACTAAATAATGCAAGTCAAATCTATAAAAGATTTTCCTATTTCCCTGTTGTTTTAGCTTTAGTTGTTGTAAAAAAAAGAAATACTTTTGTTTTAACTGTGACCTGATATTGTTGTGTTACCTTTAAAGTGGCAAGAAAGACAAAGTTGAGTTGGAGTGAGTATCTAGTGCTAGAGCATGTGTCGAAGCTGCATATACTGTAGTGTTTGCTAGCTTGGCATGCATTTGTGGTGTAGTCACAAAGTTACTAGTACATCACAACTGAAAATGTACAGTCATGGATTCCATCAATCTCATTAATTAGTAACAGACATTACTAGATACAATCCTTTTTTTTTTTTTTTTTTTTTTTGGGGCATGATATTTTTGCATTTTGGCTATTTATGATACATTTCCAGTGTAATAAGGTCCATAACCATAATGACAATAGTTTAAGAGGTGTAAAATTAAAATTCTTTTTAAAGAATTTGTGATTTTTGGAAAGGCCTAGGATGAAGAAATGTTTGTGATACTGATAAGGAAAGCAGATCAATTTAAGAGGAATGGAAAAGTTGGGTGCTTCATCAATAGAATTGTTCCCTGGGTAATACAACATATAAAGAACAAACCCTATCCTTGCTATGAATAGTATGTGAAAAAGATAAGATTTAGCCGCTTTATTGGCATCTTAGATAACAGCTTAACACTCTGGTCACACAAGTACTTAAATTTTGCAATTTTAGTGTTTAAGTGATTCCACTTTTGTAATTTTCTTGTTTACTCCAAAATTAATGCTTAATCTTGGGTTATAGTGGGCAAATTTCTAGGGTTTTTTTAAAAAACATGTTAATTATTTTTCATTATGATATTGCCAGATGTTGTGATAATCTGATATATAATATATGTCCACTTCATATGTATTGTGAAAGGCCATCAGGACTGTGCCCATGGTAATGTGGTTCAGCCAAAGGTAATCAGATTTTCTTTCAAAATGACATTATTTGACGCCTTTGGAATCATAAAGAGGTGTTTTTTTTATCAGTGAAATAAACCAAATTACCAAATTTATTGATGTGTCATGAGCAGATAGAGGTTATCAAAAGCGATAAATGTATACACATTTTGTAATTTAACTCATTCTTTGCATTATAGACCTTAAAAACATTTTAAGAATTTTGAATGAGATCTGATTTCTCTGGCTGTATCCCATCATTGTCTTCACTGTGATAAAGATGGCTTTTCTGTAGCCTGAGAATCTAAAAAGAAATTTTAGCTCCTCAATTTCACAGAGCATGCAATATTTATATATAAATATGTAATTGTGTCACGTTTGGATGCACGATCACCCAATTTTCAGAACCCGCCAGCTTGGAGAAGGATTTGAAACGCTTGAGGAGTAAGTTGGGTTGGCACTGCAGTTCACTGTTCCTGCTGTATTTTATCACTAAATCTGGATAGCGGTGTAGATGCTAGTTTGCTGTTAACCAAGCCTTCTCTTCTAACCAATCTTATTGTTTTCCTTATCATTCTCGGTACATATTTCTGTTAGTGTTTGGACAAACTTTCTTGTTAGTTGTAAGAATTTGCTTTTCATTTTAAGTGACCCCTTTTTTTTTTTTTTTGTTCCTGAAGTATTTTTGACTTTCTTGGTTTTTATTTATTTAAGAAATGCCGAATTTCTCTGCCAAGTTTGAACTATATTATCAAGACAGTTGTTTTTTTTTCATTATAAGGAATAAAATTACATGATTGCAGATGAATGAGGCTCAGTAAAATGGTATGACTATAGATAGTATAAATCCTAGTCCTTTATTAAATACAAGCTACTTTTACATGCATACTTTGTTTTATCTCACCTTGTTTCTCTCTCTGTGTTCCTCTCTCAGTTTATCTCTCTCCAGTCTCCCTTTATCTCTCCACCTCTCATTGTCTTTATCCCTTTTTTTCTTTCTTTGCCTCTTTTTTCCTATCATTTATCATTCTTTATATTCTTTTCTTTCTATATTTCCTTCCCTTTGTATCCTCCCTAGCTGTATGGTCTGTTTGGTTTTTTGTGGTGTGTGTGTGTGTGTGGT
>BLXT01008384.1:1697501-1713104 GCA_019648995.1 Plakobranchus ocellatus
TATATATATATATATATATATATATATATATATATATATATATATAATAATTACATATATATATATATATATATATATATATATGTATATATGTAATAGTTTTGATTTATTCTTTACTATTGAAGGGTTAAGTTTCATAAGTGTTCATGAACCCTTTCTGCCACTCGATAAACTTACAAGGGCATTGAATTTTTTGTCACACACTTTTTAAAAAAATATTTTCTTCCCTACAGACATTGAATTTTTCGTCACACACTTTTGCAAACAATATTTTCTTCCCTACAGACATTGAATTTTTTTCACACACTTTTTTTTTATATTTTCTTCTGAACAGACATTTTTCAGTCATCTATAATTCATGTCTGTGTATATGGTTGCTGGCATATGTGTGTGCAGTTACATTTACATATAAAGGCAACTGTTAGTGTTTCATTGCTAAGCTTCATTGTAATTAACAATACATTATCATTCTGCAGTTCATACTAAAATTGTTATGTATGATATATTGGCACAACAAAAAAAAGCAAGAAATATAGAACTACAGTTTCATGATTATTAATAAAAACCTCCACACATTTGGGTAGTGCATTCTTTATAGATTCTTATCATTGGTTTCTTCGCTTTTTAGGAAGACAAACCTTGGGATTGGGACAGACTTTTCACTGAAGTGTCTTCTGATCTTCGCACTGAGTGGGAAAAGTCTGACATGGAAGAGCATGATGAGAAAACTGAGGCAGAACAGTGATATTGTTAGATATGCAATACTGCAACATATATATATATTGTTGATGCATTTTTTGTTCCTGGGTGGAAGAGAAAGTCTGATGTCAGTTGCATTGTTACACTCAAAAAGTATAATTTATTTCCAGCCAATAGGAATGTATTGTTTTCTCATGTCAGCTGTGGTGATTCTAAAGGCTAAATAATAACTTTTTGGGGAAAGCTGAGAGCGTTAACTGGAAATTGGAGTTTTGAAAAAAAAAAAAAAAGTAGTGGTTTCTTATTTCAGCTTCATACTTTCTCTCTCTCTCTCTCTCTCTCTTTCTCTCTCTCTCTCTCTCTCTCTCTCTCTCTCTCTCTCTCTCTCTCTGTCTACTCTCTCTATCCTTTCAAAGTGCTGTTTTTATCTCTTCATTTATATTCAAGTTTCAGCCATTGTACTTACTGAAAAAATTGGTCCATTAGAATTCCGTCCTTCTATTTTTATTCCATATTCATATAACCAATAAAATGTTCATTCCAAAATTGTCCACTTTTGTTACTTTATGAATGGTTTAAAGAAATTGTCCTTATTTTATTTTTTTTTTTTTTTTTAGTCCACTCTTCATTCCATTAAAAAAAAACGTTTAAATGTATCTTAGGGTGATACTATTTCTGTATTTCAAAACTGCAACACTGATTATCTTGAACTGCCAATGATACATTATACCAGCACCACCTGTTATCACAATTTTATAATTGATTTTTTTTCCCATGATAGGCCTTTTTAATGACTGTAATGTTACACAAATGGTGTTATGTTACACGAATACAGACAAGGCCAGTGGTGGTGTATAATGGAAGAATGAAGCTCATTGCTATAGTTTATGGTGAAATCAAATACAGCATGTGTTGCCAGTTGTGTGTAATGAAGGTATCAAATGTTTCTTTTTCGCTGCTTGAGTTGCATAGATTTGAAACCTTGTATGCTTTACAGGTTGGAATTTATTGTATCTCTCAATTGTAGGCCTATCTTCAAAGGGACTGACAACATTTTGTTATGAATTTTATCTTATTTGTCTTCTTTTGCTTTTATTCTCATTTTTTTATTTTTTTATTTATGCATGCCATATTATATGTATGCATTTTCTTCTTTGTCACCGTCTTTCAACATTACTAATCTCTTGGCTAAATTCTGAAAAATTCATCTTAGTGATCTCACAATCATTTTTGTTTGTATTGTTTTCCTTGGCCCACAGGCTGTATTTTTCTCTACTTTTCTTCATAGTTAATATGACTGTCATTTTTCAAAGCACTAAAAAATCTATTTAGCTCCCATTACCCTGATCAGGCCTAAAATTAGTTGTGTTTGAAGTTGTCAGTGTGCACTTTACTTGGTAAAGCTCTATTTTTCCCTTTAAAATTATAAATTATCTGTTAGTATCCACTCTTTTATTTGAGGATACATTTTTTTTTCTTAGGAAAATGAAGTTGTAATATTTATGACATAAGCGTTATATTGGGTGATAATTTCTATTGCATTCTGTCTTGGTTTTACTGATTTTTATGCTTTTAGTGTCGTAGGTATGGATCTTTTCAGAAGACAGATGTCTTACTCTGCTTCCTTTTGTTATTAATGCCCGCCTGAAGGTTTAGGCTGTCAGAAAAACCTCATTTGCTGTTTCAACTTATTCTTCTGGATCTACTTTAGAATTTGTAGCTTTTTCTTTCGTATTTCAGAACTGACAGAAGTTTTTGGAATGGCTATCATGTACCTACTCCCTTTCGGGCTCTGCTGTGACCTTCAATCGGAAATTATACACACTTTGAAAATTAAAACCCTTGTATCTTTGAATAGAAATCAACTTATTTTTAATCCAATTGTCACCATTGCAAAATTTGACCAATTGGAAATTTAAGTTTTGTCTGTGACTTAAAATGTTCAGAATGCAATTTTGTCTCTTTGGACCTGGCCTTGAGGCAGAATTTCCTAACACAATTTTTCTATCTTCTGTCATGGTAGTTTAAGAGTTTCTTCCACAAAGCTCACACTGTATGGTGAAACTACACAGACTAAAGTTATCCATGGATGTGATGTTACAAGGAAGTGTTAAACGATAAGCACATGACCAGCAATGACTATCAGTGATGTGGACAAGATCTCATCGCAAGGCATCAAAGGTTAAAATTGGAAGATCCAAGATGACTATTTATATGATACTGGATCTAGCATCAGAGTATATATCACAAAACCTGTTCACACCCTGGATCAAACTAAGAGTTGAGAGATTGATTTTACCTTATAAGGGCAATGCCCAAACCATGAAGAGAATTGTATTAAATGCGTAATAATTCATCGAATTGTCGTATAAATTTTTGTAAAATACATATGGGCTAAAAGCATATAACTTTTCATATTATTTGCAATTTTAGTAAATTTCACATAACAAAAAATAAAACAAACAGATATTTGACAAAACAGAATTATGAAAAATGCAGTGGCTGAACATTTCATGTCCTCTTTTATATTTGCAGTTTATTGTTTTATTTTTGTACAAAGGTATATTAATCTAATCTGTAATCAAGACTAGAAAATTTCATAGTTATTAATAGCATGAAGACTGTAAAAGTTCATTGTTTCAGATGTGTCAAGATTTGAGGCAACTCAAAATAATCTCCAATACAAAATGAATTACTTTTACAAATTTAACGTTTATAGGTGTCTAAACCTAAATGTAATTGAATGTTTAGCTAAGCTTTCAAAGTCATTTATTCATCTATAGAAAAAAAAAACGAAAAAGTATTGGCAAATTTCAGATGAACGGTCAATGGAAAATGAGCTCCTGTATAGCTATCTGCCTACTTTCTTTCTTTTTTTTTTTTTTACCACTCCATAAAATCTTTTTTTTTTATTCAACATAATAATAATATAAAAAATAATAAATTTCTACATATATCACTCAACATAATCATTTTTTTTTATCTGACTCCGTTGAGAATTCAAAGCACATATGAAACAAAAGAATCATGGAGATACACCACCATCTAGAATAAAAATAAATGTATTCAGTATCTAAAGCACTTTTAGCATAATTAGTTTACTTTCATTTGTTCACACAGGATTGATACTTTCAAAGCAAAAGAGTTCTTATCATGGCTCAATATAGCATTTAACAAACAGCTTTACAAATACTTGTTCAACATCAACAGTAGAATATTTCTCTAATCCAAAAAAGACCCCTAAAATTGCAGCTACACTTGGCCTTGAGAGTAAGTGTCATTCAGCTTGTCAAATATAGGAATCGGCGGGACCAGTGTTTTAAAATTCTGAAAAGTAAATCAAAACATATTTGTTGAAAACAGTGCGTTTGAAAATTTACATTTTTTATAAACCAAATCTTTTTAAAACCAGTTTGATAAGCTACAGACGCAGAGTTACTTATTTCAAATATGATAAAAGATTTCAAATTTTATAGAGCACATTTTGAGAGGGTTATTAAAATACCACAGCTATTAAGTTTAAATTAGAAACTAATTCGTTTCAAATAATCTGCCAGTCACAAATGTTTTTTACAAAATAAGCAGTTTGTGGTCTGTTTTGATTGAATTGAACTAAAATCCTGTAATCCAAGGCTATAATATACAATTTTTCAAAATCAGAAGTCTAATTCTAAAGCAGTTAGGAGGTTTCATACAAAAGAATTGAGTTATTTTTAACTCTGGTAGTTAAAATTTCTATCTTTAATCAATCAAATAGACCCAGCATATTCATATTGTGAAACTGCTACACTCATATATATGGCTGAAAACAATTTGGTCCAAAAAGTAAATACAAATGCAGAATTAATTTTCCAGTAAACCAGTCAGAGAATGACAGTGACAGTCATAATACATTAGCATACATCTGTGCCCTGTTCAGCCATTTCCCCTTACATGGATGAGGCCAATCAACTAGGGATGTTCTTGTTCAAACAGGGTGTTGTGGGTTAAAGCAGGTTGGATTTAGAATACTAGCCACGTGAAACACTAATGAGGCACCACCTTCTGTCTACAGCTATTTTATTCTGCCGAAAAATTTACTTAGAAAACAAAGCTATCTTCTTTTATTTCTCACAAAGTAGCAAAGTGCTGAAAGTCTCATTGCACTAGCTTTTGATCCTCACTCCAAACTTGAAACTTGAATAAATAGCAAAAGCAGTTTTTGCCTGGCCTGGCTTGCTATTTCATAATCGTTTTTAAGCTTCAGACGGTAATATATTATTAAAACTATTGGGCATGCAAACCTGCGGAATGATGTGCTTGTCAAGGAACTCTTCTCTAAAATACTTAGTGCCAAAAGGCAGGTGCCCATATTTGGATGTTGTGTGGAGCAGAGGCTCATATGGCACCAAGCGGTGAGTAAAAGGCTGGAGGCTGAAAAATATTGAAATAAAAGCAAAATATGAGAAACTAAATTTTGGTTGGAAACTTTTTACATCATTGACAAAAATTTACAAAAATAATAATAATGAATGAAGACAATAACAATAGCACTGTACCAAAACCAAAATTTTGTTTCAGATTTTTTTGTCTGCTTAAAGTAAAAGAATTCTGTACATGTAGTCAGAACAAGCCCAGGTGAACCAGGAAAAGGATCATGATTTTTTTTTTCTTGACATAGAGATAGTGAGAGAGTTTGCCTTTGCGCTCTTTGCCACCTACACTTAGCAATAATTGTAAAAGCAACCTGTATTTTAGCTTTAATCAATAGCTGCGCCACAAGACGGCTGCATTTAATCTTTAAAAACTTATCATTGATTCAAGTGTTTATCAAAACATTGGAGGGTTAGCTAGTATAAAATCGATAAAGACCCATAAGTCAATCCATATAAACTTTCATATAATTATTGAAACAGTAGTAGTCTATGCATATGAAATATGATCTTAAACAAAATTCAGGGTTTGATTTTCTTAAGAATTATAACTTATAAATTATGCTTTAGGGTAGAATTTAACTCATACAACAAAAGTATCACTATCACGTTTTTGAAAACATTGAGAGCTGTCATCTTGAAGTCTATCCCTTCTTTAAAAAACTTACATATTGTCATTGATCCTGGTGACCCATTCTGCATCTTTCAATTGCTGTCTAGCTTTCTCCAAAGAGTAGAAGTCTGTGGCAACTCGCAAGGTTGGCTGGAATGGCTTGTACCTTTGTTTTTGTACATCAGTAGGATCACGGAATGGACCCTAAATGAGGCAGGAAAAATGAAAGCTTTCTTCATAAATTGTTGAGCATTTGATAAGTTTTTTTGATGGAGTAAACTGATAAATCATATTTATCTAAGGCCAAGCTTTTTGGTCTTACATTTAGATTGATTCTTGTCTGTTATCTGAGTCCTAATCACAGCCTTTATTTTACTTAAAATTCTCCTAAAGTTAGCTGATATAAAATATATAGGAAATATTTTGACTGAAGACATTTTTGCCCTGAAGAATTCAAGTAAATTTTCTCAGAATAATATCAAAACATTAAAAAATTCAAAACTCAACCTTTTTTTCCAATTACAGATGACAGGGTCTATAATGCTATCTCTTGATTATTTCAATACACATTTCACAAATTGGTACCTGAGGTTTTTGTGGTATTGGTGGGAGGACAGTGGGTATCTTAGAGTTGTAGCTGGCGCAGACTGGATCAAATAGAGGCTCTTTGGGGCAAACCTTCTTTCTACTGAGGGGCTTCACACTTCGCAGCAAGTATTCTGTTTCGGAGGGATATCTGCAAAAGAAGATATGAATTCAGAGAGTTCCAGGCATTATGTACCTAATACCACCTTCATTACAAGAATTATTTGAGGGTTTTCAAATCATCATATTTTTTATATCCTATCCCTTAATCAACCAAATTTACTTGTTGTTCAAGAAAAATTCTTAAAATTGTACAGCTTTCTCTGAAAAATTAAGATGGACATAAAAATAGAGTGTACAGTCACTTCAGTAACCAAAGCCTACAGCCAAAGGTTACTGGGGCAATGTTAAATAGGAGTTGATGGAGAGAATGTAGCCTGTGCTGAGAGTGAGATCATAGATAAATTATTGAAAGAAGGGAAGCACCTTGTCAATGAACACATTCTTTTCATGGAAAGCATAAGATTTTAGTTTTGAATGTATAACTATGGATAGCATTAAAACATAGGGAAACGGAAAACTTACGGTAAGAAAGGAGAGTTATAGATACCAGGCATGACTTCCGTGCTCAACAGGTGGTGCCGTTTTCTTGCCTCATATTCCTGACGTTTTTTCTCATTCTTCTCCTCCTCTCTTTTCCTGGCTGCCTGCTGTTGCTCTGCAAAATCTGCAAGCTCATTTCTAAAAGATGAAAAATACATTTTTATTATTTTTTTTTTTCATTTCTCACTTTTTTATGTTCTTATAGTGAAGCTTTTGGACACATCTTTCCTTTCTCTCATTTTTTTTTAACACATTTAAGCAACAATAAATTATTTTTTAAGAAATCACAATCAATGGTATCCATATTCCTTTTCTTTTAGGTAACTCAAAATTGTCAAGTATGGAAATCATTGAGTCATTCCAATATTTACACTGCTTTGCAGTTGTAGTCTGAAAATTAGTTTGGTGCTTTCACAAAAAAATCCCTTTTTCTATCAATAGGAGAAGGAATCCATATCTTCTTGAGTTAGTCTCAGCCAAAAAGAAACCTACTTAAAATAAAATTCTTTCTTTTTCTTTAATAACAAAGTTCAAATATTGGGCGTAAATTTTTTTAATTTAATTTATAACACTGAAAAGAGTAATTTAATGTATTATACATTTTAGGTTTTAAAAAGTTTTTAAAAAATAAGAGGATTCAAAAAAGAAAAGTAATTTTTACTCACCGAATTGATTGATTCTTCACCTGAAGTGCCTCCAGGTATCGCTTCCTGCTGTAGTAATTGAAGACATACTTCCTGACATAGTAACCTCTCCACACTTTTTGGACCTGTTCATTAATTTTTTTTTTTTTTCAAAGAAAAATCTGCAATGATTATTACTGGTCTAGACAATGAAAATAAAACTCAAAATTTCACAGCTTTACCAACTGAAAAGATACATCGACCATCTTGGTTATAAATGAAATTGTTGTATGCTTTCTTGCCAGTGTTATATTACGTACAAATTCAAGTTTAGTTTCATAAGTATAAAAAATGATATGTGATTACATGTCAAATTTTGATGGTTTTGATTTGAAAATTTCCAGTAGCTTAAATCTTTTTTTTTTACCTACATTGTAGGCATGTATTTCACTGAAGAATTGTAAAAGAATGATAAAAAATTTAATAAACAGCATTTGTCTTCATTTGGCAATATTTTATGCTTACATCGGTTTTGTCTGGGTAAATTATAAAATTCATTTAACAGCAAAGAAATTCAACAAAAGATCTGAGTGAGTCACATTATCTCAAATTTCAAAAGTAATAATGAACCTGTCACAAAAAGGGAAAACCTGATAATGCGGGAGGCTACTAAACTGGCAAAAAAAAAAAAGAGGAAGAAGAGAACAAAGGAAGTCTTCATTTAAATTAAAGGGGTCTGTGAGCACATCTTACACCTTCTCTATTTCAAACTGTTTCTTCTTAGATAATAACTCCTTTCTTAGAATTTATAAAATCATTTTTCTCTCATCATTTTAAGAGAAATAGATAAAATTCTTTGAGTATGAAGTCATCCACAAACCACACAGATAAAAGTTCCATTTAACCAAATTTGAAAAAAAAAATTACTCATGCAAATGTTGGAATGACATTTCATACTCAATTTATACCTTTAAAAAAAATGTATATATATATTGTTCATCACTTTGACAATACCTTGCAAGCCATGCGGTTGTAGTGGTTGAGTTTCATGATGAAAACCGTGTTCTGAAATGCAACACATTAAAATATTTGTTGATTTGTTATGCAACATGCTTCAACATGGTCAATGAAAGAAGAGTTGAGCCCTTTATAAATTTTCATACTATTTCAAAATGAATTTATTTAAAAATTTGACAAATTTTAGTTAAATTTTTGACCTAACACTTTTGGCGGAAGTTTTACTTTCAAGTACAAAAAGAAATTCTTCAGCCTAAATTTGACTTAAAAAAAGGATGACTTTGACTGGAGTTACCAAATATTGTGCCTGCTTTTCACAAAGTTGTTATTTAGAAAAAAGGCTATTCATCATTGTAAAAAATAATCGGTTCACTTCAAATTTTCTATCATATCATATCACAAACCTTTAACAAAATTCGGAAGAATCTTCTCCCTAAGAATCCACGCCATGCTTTCTGCACTTTTGTGGCACACTCGTTTGTATATCTGCAAAAAAAAATACAACTCATATATTCATTATCATAGCAGAATTTCCTTGTACAAGATATGTTAATACAAAATTGGAAAAGCGGTACTAATGCAAATATTTGGAAAAGAGGTTAGTCTGTAATTTTTTGTATATTTTAAAAACGCAAAAAACGGCTTTTCTACTTTGTTCACTTGTAATTACTTCTTTGAATTGTTTTGAAATTTCAAATGAAAGCAAGAAATAGACATATAAATAAAATTGATATGTATGATGAAGAAAAGTTTACATAGAAAAATCTGGTCATTCATAAATAACGTTATAAATCAAAATAATGAAGAAGGAGGTAATTTATTTAAAAAAAAACAATTTGATAGCATGCGCAAAACCCAAACTCTATGAATGATGCAAAATTCATATGAATTTTTATCAGCTTACTTGATATACGATCTCACTCTAGATGCTCTAAACCATGCTTGAACTTTGACAGCTGCTTTATATTCTAATAGACGGGCTTCCTCTGCTTCACTGAAATTCAGAAAGAATCAATGACAAAAATAACATGAGAAATTTTGACATTTGCATTTGACAATAGCAAATCTGTTTTTAAAAATTAACCAATTAATTTTTCAAAAAGTCCCAATCAAATAAACCACAGATGCAGAAAAAAACTCAATAATCAATATGTGTTTAGGAACATATTCAAGAATAGCAATATCAACCAAGGAGATAATGATCCAAAATGAAAACACTAACACCTTGTAGTCTACTTTGTTTTCAATTGATGCATTCACTTTTAACATTGTACCTTGCTTTTACTCATGAAGAAATCAATCAAGACAAATTATTTTATAAAACACTCAACATGACACATTCAATTTCATGTTTTGTCTTATATTAAAAAAAAAAAAAATGTGCTGGAGCTCTGTTATATTCACTGAAAAATCCAGTCTGGTAATTTTTTTTCTTATTCTTTAATGTAATAGAGACTGAGAGCCGATAGGCATTGATTTAGATCAATAAAGAATTGCATTCTTGCAATCAAAAAATGAAAAAAAAAAGTAAAATCTTGAATGTATCAATTGTATAATAGATAAGTAAAGTTCTTTCATTGGCAGTTTGAAATGAAAATGACTCATTAGACAAAAAAAAAAAGATACATATTTTGTAAAATAAGTACAAATTTTTCAAATAATAACTGACTTTTTCCAATTTCCCTGGTTCTGAAAGCAAATTTTAGTGTGGGAGAGAAACATGAGATGATATTTTGATGCATTAATTTAGCTTTAAATCATTAGAATATAATTCTTTTTCATAAACTTATACAAGATAAATAAAAATAAAGAAGGATCATGATAAGTTCAAATCTATGGTATCAATTCAGAATGACACCACTAAAGAATTTCAAATCAAAAGGCCATTTTTCTGAAAGACATTTTTTTTCATGCTGAATCCAATGTAATAAATTTTAATCTATGCTAGATAATATTTAAGACATTTGTTAATGGCCACTGTTTGTATATATTCAGTACATTTCGGTATCTGTTTCACTTTGTATGTGGATGGTGGTGTGATAGTGAATCTTACAGTATGAAGATTTTAGAGAAAGATTTCCAATTACTTACACAACGTGACAGTTCATAATATTAAGGTAGAAACTGTGGCAATTGTAGTCAATTCGACTGTAGATCATTTTAAAGTTCACCAAAAACGATTTTTAAAACGAACAAATACAGCTTTTTTTTTATGATGATATCTTTTTTACCTTTTGGGGGGAAAATTAAAAAATTAAACGCTCAATATTTTCAGATTATAATATCAGCCGCTATGTGTTTTGAAATATAAGACACATGGCTAGGCGAATATATATATATATATATATATATATATATATATATATATATATATATATATATATATTCACATGATTTGATAGTTATATTGTGCTATCACATCTGGAAGTCAGTCTAGCATCCATATATTCATTACTTTTCTTGTGTGTGTAATTGGAAAACTAGCCAATTATAGATTCTAGTCCAGGACCGTTTCTCTATCTTTATCTATCTAAATATAACTATTGTGCATTTAAAAAATTATATCAGAATATGTGGATGAAACTTAAAATTTCAAAATATATTATTTATCAGATCATGTAAAAAATCTTACTTCTTTCTATCATATATTTCATTGATCATCCCATCTATTTGATCAGACAGGCGAACAAGAGCCGCCATCTTGTTTACATGTCGCCAGGCACTTTAAAGGTACTTCCGGATGGTTTCATAGCAACTTATGTATACTTATGATGGCGGCTCTATATCTACACCGATAACTCAATGTTGATTTTAAAAAGATGATTGTTTTTACTTCGCTAGTATGAACATACAGCTATAACTTGTATATATTTCACTAAGATACTGCCAGACTTTCAAAATGACTTTGTTTATGCCTCCTATCCAAAGAAAGAAAAAGGTTGAGGAAAAATATAAGTAAGTAATAGCCTAAACAGACTGTAGCTGATAAATTCATGACAGGTCAGAAAAATCATTCGGAGGTTCATTGAAATAAAAAGAACTTGTATTGAGGGTAGGAAGTGCACAAGTTATTTTTTTTCTCATAAACTGCAATCAATTTGCATTCAATTAATGCATTTGAGAAGCGTTGGTGGCACAATGGCAAGCAAACCCACCCTGAGTTGTGCAAAGACCCGTCTGCTGCATCGCTGATTTCAAACCTGCGGCGAAGTCCTAGCTTGATAAGGGCCTTAAGTCTTTATTTATTCAAAGCTACAAGTTGCATCATAAAAAGCCTTTTAACCAATTAAAGCTGAACCTTGTGCCAAAAGGTTCTGGAGGGTGTGGCGAGTCAAGTGCAAACTGAATGTAAATTCCTTACTCAAAAAGACATTTTGTTTTTGGCCAAAATTTAGGCCATTCTTACTTGTTAAGGGAGAACATATATAAAATTTTTTTTTTAATTGGGGCAGCGCATCTGAAGAAAAAAAAAGATCTAGATCTATATGCTTCAAGAAAAGTTGCTTATGTCTAGCATTTGATGTATCAGAGTCAGTCTTCATCTGGAGAAGACTCCATCATATTCTATGCTAGATCTGGAGTGGATGTTAAATTTCAGAACGATGCATATAAATAATATGAGCAAGTTCAGAAAAATATTTTAAATGTCATTTCAATGGTTTATGCTCTCATGCTCACAAGAAGCATTTTCAGGTCCAACATAAGGCTGTAAGTCTAAAACTAAAAGTCACATTGAGAATATAGTTACTCAGGCACAAAACAGCTGTTACAACCTTGGCAATTTTTTTTTTTTTTTTTTTTTTGTAATCTAAGACAAATTATGAAAATGAACCATTAAAAAGTCTGTTGAACTTGGTGTTTTTTCATCAAAACTTGCTGGGTAGGTTTAGCGATAGATCTAAAGATGTTTCTGTTTTATGAATGAACGTTTTCCTATGTCTCCAAAACAGATCTTTTTAACTTGAGTTTTGGAAAATTTTTGTGTGCTTTATCTTTATCATGCATTGCATGAAATATTTTTCTTTCATTGTAACAAATTAGTTTAAAGCCTTTGGAACTTTGAATTTGTAAATCAATTTAAGTAGCATTCACATTGATCTCATACTCAGCTATGTATGATGTCATCTTTTTGACAATAACAAGAAAAAGTCAGTGATTGTCAGGCTGGCTTCAATTTCATTTTATAAGACTAAAGTGCCTTTATAGTAAAAAAAAAATCATTCTCATCCCACTGCTTTAGTCAGCGCTAGTTACATAAAAGACCAAGAAAAGAAACAAATTGTTAAGCTGGTTCGAAAATGGCCTTAGTCATGTTTTACAAAGAAGGACTTAGGCCACTTTTGAACAGCTTAACAAATGAAAGAATAGCTCTTTTTGTGTGTGTGTGTGGGGGGGGGGAATCATATTTAAGATGCAAAGTTCTCTAGATGCACTTGGTCTGGGCTCTAAATCCTTTTTAATATGCTGTAATCCAATTTTTAGATTTATAAAAACAGAATTGGCTTCTATGTTGCATTCTCTGCAATTTCTTAAATTAACTCTTTAACCAGTTATTTTTTAACTCATCTTTTTGGGGTTTTTCTCCCTTGTAAACAAGGGTGTATTTTTAAAATGCCCATAAATCACTCAATTTTTGTTTCAGCTTATTGTCCAATACACCAATTGAAAGGGAAAAGAACATAGTAAACTGTGAAAGTAAAATTATATAACTTTTTCTCGTAATGCTGAGTTATTGTGTGAGTGCAAAAAGTGGTAAAAAGCGGTCATGTACGGTGAGAGCGTTTTTGACTGGATAAGCGGTTGGTTTGAGAAACGCTCTGAGCGTTTCTGACTGGTTAAAGAGTTAAATAAGAACTACAATAAGCATTGCAAGGAAGATGCACAAACTCAACTTTATTACCAATCTATCTTCTTCTTTTTTTCCTTTTTTTTTTACAGTCCTGATACCTTCCAGGTGATGAGCGAGGATGCTGTGTCAGACCATCCTAAGTACAAACCTCTCCCGTACAGGGCTTCCTTTGAGCCCAGGACGCCAACTCCAAAAGCTCCAAGAGCAGAAAAGGTTCCTTGCCCTGAACAGCTTCCCTTAGATTCACTGCGACCATTGAAATCCACTAGGGTGCTACCTCAGTCATTACTAGATTACAGGGCTCACAGACCCCAAGCCAAGGCTTGTGGTTTTCTGGACAGAAATGTGCGGCTTTTAAATGAGCCTATATGTAATGTGAGTAATAGAGTATTCATAACATCAGCAACTTTGCAATAAATTAGAATATTATTTTACTTTCTAATCGCTTGATATCTAAGTATCATAGTTCTTGATACCAGTCTGAAGCAATAGATCTCCATATTGAGGACTTTCAACAACAGAAATAACCTAAAAATTCTCTCTCTGACTTTACAATGATGAAAACTGGATGGAGCTGTGTTGATTCTGAGTCAAGATACTAGATGAGGCCCTCCATATGGCTGGCCTTATAGGGCCCAATGTTTTTTTTTTTTCGAATAAAGATATCAAAAATAGACAAAATTACTATTTGTTGGAAGTTATGCTGGTAATGATGATATTTGAGGGTTGCTTAGGTTGGAGATGTAATAAACCACATCAATGAATATTGAATGATAGGCTTTATACATAATAGGGATTGCTACGTTGACTAGGTTGGTGACTCTCAAATTTTCTTTTGATTTAACTCATGTCTCTGTAATCTTATCCATAAGCCAATTAACAGGATAATGTCTCATTTTATCTTTTGTAAATTTATGATCGACTGGTGTAATTGAAATTATTTTAAAATGGAAGAAACTGAGGTTGTGAGTAGAGTATACATGTATCTACTTGTTTTTGACTATCAGGATGTTTATCACGTTTTTTTTTAATCAATTCTGATATGTACAAGTATTTGGTTGTTTTTTTTTTAGAATATGCTTGGTTCAAGAGTTGATCTACTAAAGCATCATCAACTGAAATAATGCCAACACTATGGCTTTATCTCTAACTCAGTTTTAATGTCTTCATTTTACTATACTTATATGCCATTTGAGACTTGCCACTCATTTTTCTGCTCAGATGCTCTCTATATCATTGAAATCAATTGCCCATATTATAAGCAACATATTCCACTCCTACCTCTGTTTCTTTACCTTTTATTTTCTCACAGAGTCCAACATAATTGTTCAAGTGTTCAAGAAGTTGCACCTTTCTGTTCCTTCCTATTGTTTCAAATGTTTATCTTAAATCTTACTTATTTCAGTTCCTGTGGAAACCATCTTAATGTTCATCTTATAGTAAGTTGTCTTTCTACTGAGATTATTCATTTTGAAATTGGAATTACATAATATATCGGTGGCAGATGTACCAAGCCTCTGAAATGCCTGTTTGCGAAAAAAAAAATTGCGACATTTATTTACTTCTTTTTGCTTCAATATATTGCCAGGTGTATACAAAACCTGTACAGCATGAGGAGTCAAAATGGTGGCCATCTCGGGCTAATTCTGGATCTCTTGTAGTCCCGCCTTATGCTGAGGATACTCACTATCGAGTAGACTTCAACTGCAGACATGGGGAAAGACCTGAAGGTTCAGGGAGGCACACTGCCCACATCAACAGGGAGCCGGCTTTAGGATCAAGTAAAACTTCCCTGTAGAAGATTGTGGCTGCAAATGTCTAATTTGATCTGAAATTATCTTGAACACCTTATTTGAGAACAATAACAATGAAAAATTTCAGGTCCACGGAATCTAATAAATTTAGAAGCAAGGATAATAACATTATTTTGTTGTAAATTTCTACAAGAGTTTTTTTTTTTTTTAATTCTAAATTATTTAAATATAATACATAGTGCATCTATTTTTGTTAGCATGCACTGAAAAAAAAAATTGGCAGTTTTGGGAAGTTTTCATTGGCGGATTTGGTAATTTTTCTTTTGATGTTCTAATTTGCCAAAAGAAAGTATGAGGCCTGAGAAAAGAATAACACGTTTTCGTTTTTGCTTGTTTTTCTCTTTTTGTTTATTTATGGTTTTTTTTTTTGGGGGGGGGGGGGGGGGGG
>BLXT01008384.1:1720234-1734702 GCA_019648995.1 Plakobranchus ocellatus
GGGGGGGGGTTATGTAACAAAATCTTTGCCAATATTAGGCCTGCCTATCTTGTTCACTAGTTTTGGGGAATCAAGATGCAAAAAAATGGGGGATTGTCAGCAAAATTAGGGGTCTCAACATCAAACGTTAAAACAAAAATATGAGACAAAAAACACCCCAAAACTCAGACTGAGCTCAAGTCCTATCATTGATTGGACTGTTATAAAACAGAGATTGTTTCTTTTAAATAGGTTTTCAATGCAAATAAAAAAATTCTAAAACATAGTCTGCAATATGTTAAAACAGGTTTTGTTTCTTTTGCATGTCTATATCCTCAAAGATAGTTAATACAAGAATTTCAAGAATGTAGAAAATGTTTATTTTCAGACACACTCATCCACATCTCAAGCAAATAATAATATGGCTTTGCCTGCTTCATATCTCGCCATTCAATAACATTCACAAAATTAATGTATACTTACTGATTAAGTCTTTAGCCATCTTTAGCTTCCTAATTCTCAAATAACATATTTCTAAATTTGAAGAAAATTCAACAGCTATTCTGGGAGAAATTATATTTCTCTTGCCTCCCTTTTTTGGCACATGATTTAGCTTCGAGTGGCCTAAACTGTGTGCCAAGCACTATAATTAATGATCTTCTCATACAAAAATCACAAAGGCATTTTCTTTTTTTTTTTTTAAGCTGGAGGAAATGAACAATAACAATGTGTCTTGGGGAGAGAAGTCTAGATCTAGACACATGCCTATCAAAAATAAGATAAAGTTTAAAATGTGGGGGATCCTAAAAAGAGTGCATATCTAGAATTTCAATAAAAGCTCATTTCCATAAATTTCAACTGCTTTTCTGAAAGGTCTATTGCAGGGCCTAAATCCTTGGCTAGTTTCAAATGGAGTATGTTATTAGTGCATCTATTAGTTGATGATGTTGCTTGTTTTCAAAAAGATCGGGCTTTCTATTTGATATTTTGTTCACAATGGATGATTAGTGTGACACATTTGTAACAATTGCTTATTACACAAGATAATTTTTAGCTTTTATTTTCAAACTTGAATACTGGCATAAGCCACTTCTTACTTTTGCACGGTCAATGCTACTGAGGTGTTCTATTAGATCTATATAAAAAAAATCAGACTAGACAGAAAATTGACCGCGATAAAAGTTTAGATTTATAATTACAACAATTAATTCATTAATGTTGATTGCTTATTCGTTCTAGAGTTTTTTGTTCATGTAAGATCAGATTTTAAAGATTTTATGTTAAATCTACCATTACATGTTTGGCAGAGTAGTTCCATTTTTGATACTTTTCAAATTAAGCAATAAAAAACAGACCCTACTCTCTAATGCATGTTTCTAAATCTAGCTTAGGCATCTCAGGGTGATTTACAATAGGCTTCCAATTTATTTCACAAACCTGTTTTCGAAAACATAAGTTGGACTGCTGGCACACTGACCTAGTGTTTAGACAGAAAAATGAAGTAAAATCTAATTGGCCCAGTTACAAGCCAACAAGACATTATTCTAGCAGTTAGAAAATGAATACCAGAAGTGATTAAATTTCAGGATGTGTTCTGTTAGTTTGGTTTTTATGACTGGAAAAAAATAGTGAGAATGGTTTGCTGTTTTAATTTTTGCAGGATTTTTAACTAAAATGCGGGATTGCAGGTGAGGGGAAAAATTGCAGGATTTTCCCACACAAATTGTAGATAGATCTGCAATATATGCACACTTTTATTTAACTTAGATAAATTCTGAGGAAATGAGAAGCATCATGTAGTAATAAATATAATTAATCATCCTCTGAAATTCGGTACCAGATCTTATTTTTAAAAAAAAGTCAAATTTCACATCATAGATCACTAACTTACACAAAAATTTCAAGATAACATTTCTGTCAGAGTCAATGCCTGGTCTTTCCACAAAGTGATCTTCCAGATTTTTGGCAAATGAAGATATTAAGCATCAAAGAAAATCACATCTTTCTTATCAACTCCATGGCAGAGGAATTCATTAAGCTAAAAAATTTTGCACTTTTCTCACACAATTTTAAATCGCGAATTTGGCATATGAGCAAAAAATCTTTTAACTCACTTGCGACTGACCCCTTTTCCTCTAGCTATTCCCTCCGGACTGAGGTTTTTTGGCCTTTTTTAAAAAATTGTAAAAAAAAAAAAGTAATAAAGCAGACACTCTAAAACTTTGGAAACATAAAATTTATCTTTAGATCTGTTAGTTGCAGAACTTTTTATTCAGCTACCTTGATATGTTTATTTTGCATGTTTTTTACAAAGAGGGTGAAAATTTGAATTTTCGGAAAATTTTCTGAAGCCAATGAAAGATGCAGCAAACAGGTAAGAACACACAAAAATAAGGAGAGATGCTTTTGACTTCAATGGATTTTATTTAGATCTAGATATCTAGACTGCAAATCATCTGGTTGTGCTCGTTTTTTCGTTTGGGTCTTGACTTAGTGCTCCTAGATCTACTACTCTGAGCGTTTCTTAGATCTACACTATATCTGGATCTAGATCTAGGTCATCAATGGAATCATTGTGACTTTCTACTGGCAAAAACTCTACATCATTATCAGAAAATTCTTCCCCAGATCTGTCTGCCTTTAAAAAAATCAAACAGACTATGTCTATTCAAGACCATAATCGCATTATACCTAGATCCAGATCTCCATCTACCTCTCAGATTTCACTAATTCTGAACTGACTTTCATTCTGCAACATGCGTTCTAAATTATTTTATAAAACACGAGTTCTGCAATGATAAAAATGCAATTTGGAATACCGACGAAGAAATAGTTCAGGAACGGTAATATATAGGCGGCGAGTTGTTTGTACGGTTATTATAGGTGTTCTAGAGCGGTAAAAGTAAAAACCCCAAGGGCTGCGGGCGCCGTCCATAGGGAATTTTTGGGTTGCCCGCAACAGGTGCAGGCCGCGTCGCAAGTGAGTTAAAACAGCAATATTTATTAATGCCATTTGAAAAACAATTACTACACCTTACATGTGGAATCATGAAGTAACAATTTAAAGCGTCATACATATAGACAGCATTAAAAACTTGTACTTTACCTGAAATGGTCTGCAGAAGTTTCCGCTGATCAGTGTCAAAATCTGAGTCATTCAGCACATAGTTGGGCAAACTGGCATGGTCAGATATGCACATAAGTAAGGCAAGCACTGGCACCAAATTCTCTTTACGTTTGAACATGTGAAACTTGAGCCCAAACAGGTTTGTGATGGCTGGATTTGATGGGGGCCCTGTTGAGGGAGATACTCCGCCCACTCCTGCAGTCTGGCCCCCTCGAATCCCATCCAAGTCAAAAAGAGAGTGTGATTCGGCCCCAGCTAGAAACAGCTGCCAAATATAAAAGATCTGAAAATTAGGCTGCCTTGAGTTGCGCACAATCATCGCAGAAAGGTCACGTTCCAGGTCATTTTGAAAAGCCAGAAGCATGGCTACATTGCCAGTCACATTCTTATGGTAGAAATTTGGGTTGGCCCCATGCCGAAGCAACAGCTGAAATAAAGGAACATTATTGGTCCACAAGGCCACAATCAGTGGGGGAAGCTCTTCCTCATTAGCCCCTGAAAATGTTCCTCTGGGCCTCATTGCTTCCTCACTGTCCTCATCCTCTTCATCTTCATCAGAGATATTGGGTGACACACCATGCCTCAACAAGAACTCTGCTCCAGCCATCGGCCAGCCAGATTTAACCAGGCAGAGTAAGGAACAAGTGCGGGCAGGAACCAGGGCACTTGTTAAGTGTCCAAGTTTTGATTTAAGATATGTAGATACCTGGGGAAAAACAAAATTTTTTTTCCTCATGAATTCTCACACTTAAAATCAAATTTATAAATTTTTAAAGCATTTACGGAAAAAAAAAAGTGCCTGTGGCAGATAAAAAGGGATAGATGAAGAAGTGTGGAAGGAAGCGGAAAGAATTTCCATGTTGTGCCATATGACTGTTATAGTACTCGATTATGTGATGTGAAATTTCATAGCCATCCTTTATAAGAAGGAAAGAGGTACTGGGACAATTGTCTAGCTATCTGTCTCTTTCTCTCTCATTTTTTTTTTTTCATGATAAAGCCTTTGGGCAAAACATTTGTACCTATACACTGTGTGGTTAGAATTTGTTAAAATAAGTTTGAGTTGGTGATTGTATCCTTTAACTATATTAATTTTTTCTTTTCCTTCAACCTTATTGCATTTTTGAGATCCTTATACTTAATTATTTGTTTGAGGGAGTGTGACATTTGTATACTTTTGTTACTTCTATTGTAACAAAGACAAACTCTCGACAGAGGATCTCTGAATATTTCAAGATGAGTTTAGTTACCACCACTCCATTCACAAAGAGACAAACAGAGATGAGGGAAACTAGAGTAGAGAAGGAGGAAGCCAGGTCTGGGACAGGGAGAGGCACAGAGATAATAAAGAGAGAGAGAGAGAGAGAGAGAGAGAGAGAGAGAGAGAGAGATGATCCAACAATAAAAATGTGAGTATAGACACGCCAACAAAACATGCCTTTACATACATCTCAATATTCTTTTTTGTCTTAAAAGAACAATTGATGAGTTAAAGTACCGGAGAAAGCCTGTGGATGTCCAAGTATTCACTCAGCATCTCCAGAATTGTTGTGTCTGGATGTTTGAGGGCTTGTACCAGAGGGTGCATCTTGTCATAGATGTTGAACACAGACATATCCGTATAGGGCAGAAGCAAATGTACACACCTGCAAAAAAACCCCCATTTTTTAAAAAAAATTTTCATCTCACTGAAGGAAAAGGGATTTTTTTTTAGGGTGGAAAGATGCTCATTTGAATATTCCTGGCTCCTCTCTCTGTGATTCTTATGCAGACATAAAGAGGTCATGCTCATACACGTAAATATGTTATTTCTCTTTTTAAGGGTTTTTCTTTCATTAATTATTTACTAAATTTCTAATTTATACTTAAAGCCCATAGTGACTTTTTCTTTGTCATTTTTCTTTTTTGTATGAGGAAGAAATAATGTTCTGATATGTAGAAACTATCAGGCTGTGTTCCTTATAAAAATGGTAAAATCTTGAAAAGATCAGAGTCTCTTTTTATTGGACCATCCTCAGACATGTTTTTAAAATGTTTTGTCTGTACCATTAATTACTTTCTTTTTTCTTTCAAAAAAATATGTAATGTCACTACAAAGAGAGACAAATGTTTGTTTTGAAACCAATGGTTCACATATCCTCAGGTTTCATATCTGTTTGTCGTCTTTTTCCATTCAGTTACATTTCCCAAGCACCTGCATTGAAACAAAAGTTGCCAGAATAAAATCTGAAAGCACTAGATAGATTTGCAATATTGATAGAGCTTCTGCAAGGAACTGACATAAACCAAGCCTACCTTTTGTGACCTTTATAGACTGCAAACTGCAATGCAACACTCTGCTCTGAAGTTTCCTCAGACACGCTGATGTTTGCATCTGCACCATATTTTAATAAAAATTCAATTATCTCTGCATGGCCTTCTTGAGCGGCTATCAACAGGGGCGTAGCGTTGTCCTCAGCAGCAGCATTCACTATGTGCATAAGCCCTAAATAATATCAGAAAAAAAAAAATTACACAGCAGCAGTTTCAACTGGCTTTCAGTCCTCTTTGGAACGAACATATCTCATCCTGTTACATAATTTACACAAAATCTAAATTTCCATTAAAAAAAAAGTTTTTCAGAGAATAAAAATGATAAAGAATGAAAACAAAAATGGTACAATTTACAAGAAATGGAGGAGGTGTTAACGTAAAAAAAAACCTAACCATTTTGTTTACAACAAAAAACAACAAAAATAGACTGATGCAAGAGATAATGACATCTCTTCTTCACTGAAATCACATCAGGATTTTCATTCCATTTGTTCATTTACTTTTCTAGTGATCATTAAACACTTTATAATGAATGAAGAAAAGTCCCTTTGAGGCTTTCCCTTATAAAGGATCTATAATGATACCAAATTTTACATCTTCAGAATATATCCAATTATTTTGTAAGCACATTAAAGAAAGCTTTATCTCAGCAACAAGCAACTACATATTTTTTTAGTCTTTAAAACACTAATTTTCATTTAACATCCTAAAAAATGAGAAGCATGTATGTCCTCCACCTCAAATTAACCTCTATGTCCTTTGGCACATTTTTTTGTTTGCATCGATTACTTCTTTAGCCCATACTATTACAACTTAGTTCTTGCGATGTTTTTTCAACAGACTGGGTTTATCTTATGAATGCATTTAAGGCAGTTCATAGGATCTATTCTTGGGAAAAAGTTTTTATACCACTTATAACTATTAGCACCATCTCTACTGTAATCATTACCGCTAACGCTGCTAACGATGCTGCTGCTTTTTCTTTTACTAAAACTACTACTAGTACTATAATTTTATGGTTACCACTACTTGTTCAATTAGTCATAATGGTAAGAATAGTTGTTCATTCCTGCATGTTGCACAAGAGTACAGAAAGAAATGTGTGGACTCACAAATGGTTTCATCAAACCAAGTATATTTAGTAAACAATTGAGTGTTGCTTCTTCTTAAGTTACCTCTCTCTTTGGCAAACTTCACTAAGACTTTGACACAATCAATATGGCCATTGTGGCATGCAAGAAACAGGGGTGACAGGTTGTGATCTGCATAAACATCGACATCAGCCCCATGCTGTATGAAAAAAATATAGTAAAAGTTCAACAAAATCACTAAAATCTGTACACAAAATTAAATTTGCTCCCTTATTCTTTAGTTTTTATTTTAGTTCATTTTGATTGATAAGCTATACATGCAGAACTAGGCAAAGCTTATCCTGCCTCATTGTATTTTGTTTGAAATTTTTTTTTTTTTTAATAAGAAAATTCTTCAACACAAATCTGGAACACACATTTCTTAAATAAATGAATTAAGATGATTCAATTTTATTTAATTTGATACTTGGTTAGATTATAGCGGGTGCGGCCCAAGCAGATTCATTTTAAATGTCACTGCTTTTATTCCCCATTCACAATACAAACTCATGTTTTCCATTACTGTATATCGTTCTTTAATGCCCTAGAGTAATTTTTTGTTTGTTTGTTTTGTCACTCAATGTTGCAAAGAACTATAAAATTCAAATTCAAAGAGAGCACTTTTTTAGCGCAAAGATCTCTCAGTTTAAAAAAATTTGAGGCAAATGCTTGAATAAGACTCTATATAATTTTTCTTTGAAAAATAAACCAACATTTCTCATACTTTATCCTACTGAGGGAAAGATAAAGCACCATTATATGCTTGTAACATACTAGAGTCCTATCCAGAACGTCATGAAAGTGTGTGTGTGTGTGTGTGCATGGGGGGGGAATAAGATTTAGTTAGCCCTTTAGAGTCAAAAAAGTTTTTAGAATAAGTATGCTCTTTTTACTGAAGCATTAATAAGAAGTGTAGCCTACACTTACTGTTGCTACTGCAGCCAAATCTGTTACATATATTTTCTCAAGAGGTGAAAACATTTCTAGAATATTCATATCACCCTGATAGCAAAATGATATCAAGCCAATAAGCTGTATTGCTTTTGTATTTTTTTCCCTTTTCCCAGTTGCTCTGTTTCAATCTCACAGCACAAAATTTATAAATTAATGAATAAATCGAAAAAAAAAAACAAAAAACAATACCAGGCCTTCTTGGCCCCAACTTAAAAAAATACGTTAAAAAAAAATTTTTTGCAAAATAACTTTACCTGCAGTAAAAGATTTACTGAGTGAGCACATCCTTTTTCTGCAGCAAGATGAAGTACTGAATAGCCTGTGTAGATTCTCAAATTCACATCGGCACCTTTCTTCACAAGTGTTCGGAAACAATGAAACTTGTCATTGTTTAGTGCTGAAATGGGGTGATATTATAACTGAATGCTTAATTTAAAAAAAAATAATATCAAGTATGGTATAAAAGTTTTTTTTAAAAAAAAGTTCGGCCATTCAGATCTAAAATATCCAAAAACATTCATGCCAGAAATATACAAGTGATAGATAAGGAATTTTAAAAAAAGGAAATTAAACTGGATTTCCTTCATTTCTGGTATAGATCTAGATTTACTTGAAGAACAAAGAAACAAAACTGTGGAGTTGGTTGTATGTACCCAAGCCACACGAGGGTTCAATACAGTGAACAACATCACATGGATTAAAGATATTCAAATTAACACTAGCAGGTTCTTCAAAACCCTATGATGAAGTTTGGTGCAAAAGGCTGAGAACCCTACTTTAGATTATACAATGTGTATAATCTCTGGGGGGTCACCATTAGGCCTCTTATTCTTAATCTAGCAAAATTTACTGCTACACAATTCATTTGAAGGAATAATTAAAGGAGGTAAAAGGAGAAAGCAAACAACGAAAAGAGCTGGATTGAAAAATCAAATGACAGGTGTTCACAGAATGTGGCAAGCTTAAAGACCACTATCTAAGACGGTGATATGTAATGATGAAGGTGCCAAAGTTTTCCGGTAAGCTTACAAGACAAAATGATGTACAGAACATTAGGAGCAGGACCAAGAGCAAAATCAAGAGACAGAGAAAGAGAAAGAGGCAGAGTGAGACACAGAGAAGGGTTTGGTTTTTATACATAACCAGTCCACAACAGGGTAATCTAAAAGCTTTAAGGCCCTCCATCAGGCCAAGGCACAGGTGGCGGTGCTCAAGCCGCCAACAGACGGGTCCCTGCAGATCTCAGGGCCAATTTGCTATCCACTGTGAAACAGAGAGACAGAATGCAAGAGGCAGAAAGAGACACACAGACAGATAGACAGAGAGTTAGAGAGTGCAAAAGAAAAAAAGGAAAACACAAAGATGAGCGAGATATAAAGAGAGAGAGAGACAAACAGATAAGACCAACAGACACACAGGCAGAGATAGAGAGAGAGATCTAGACAGACAGACAGACAGGAAGGGAAAGAGAAAGAGTGACAAACAGACAATGGGAGAAACTGAATGATAGCAGAGAGAGAGAGAGAGAGAGATAAAGAAAGACGATTGGCCCCTATTCAATTTCTTTTTTGTTAAAAGCCCAGATGGGATTCAAATTTTAAAAAGTGCAAAATGAAGTTTCATAAGTGAAAAACCTTCCCAGAGCGGAGTGTAGCCTTCATTAGTTGACAGGTTTGGATCAGCCCTAAAGTTGATTAGGGCTACAACTGCCTCATGCTGTCCCTGTCGTGCTGCTAGAATCAAGGCCGTTTCCTTGGCATGGGTTACCCAGTCTGGATCTACACCCGCTGGAACAGAGGAACAACAAAATAATGGCAATGATAATGTAATTTTGCTTTTTAATTAAATTAAAAGGCTTGGAACATTTTCAGGCCCCAAGCTACTTGAACAAAATTGAATATCCTAATTTTCAGGAACAAAACTTGAAAAATTTTAGGCAATGCCAGGCTGAAAATGTAAAAGCAGGAGAAAACAAAATTTAAAAAAAAACCACAAGTAAACTGTCAAGATTTTAACACAAATATAAAAGAAGAAATTAACTTAAAGCTCACACACAGCTTCTAGGAGAAGGAAAACTTACGCTGCCTTAAAAGAAATTCAAGACACCCAGTGTTCCCTGAATAGGCTGCTTCATGAATTGGGCTCCACCCTCTGTTGTCAAAAACATCTATGGGGCGACCTGTGTAAAATGTATTATTAGAGCAAAGATGAAAATAATTGATTTCTTTACAGGAAAAGTTGGTTCATGTGGTTTTTATCATAGGAAGGAATAAAACAAAGATATTTTCCTCCTTGAAAACCTTGATCTATTGTAAATTATGCTAGCGATTTTTTTTTTCTTTTGCTCCTCCATTCTTCACAAAGAATGCACCTTAAATAAGTTGTTAAATGAATTTGACAGTAACAATATTAATTTCATGACCCTCAGTTGGATGCTAAAGGTGGTCAAATAGTAAGGCTCAAGCAAGCTGTAAGATCTTGCATATTTTATAATTCTTTTAAAGTTCTGAGACCCTTGAAATATTTATTCATGACCCCTTTACTGATATTGTACACTAGTCACTAATTTGAACATGAAAGTGGTATAGAAATATGATTTGAATCAAAACATTATTTACCTTTTTACACATTATCCAATGTAATATAGAACAATTTGAGCACAGCACTCTTGGAAAAGTAAAGGACCCTGCAATGCATGGGCAATTGATATAGTAGTAATCATAAAAAAAAAACAACTTCCAACTTAAAATTATAGGAACAAAAACTCAACAGAATATTTCTACATTTAAAACTTTTCACCTTTATCATGGCTTCATCAGTACACTAACATAGAGTTTGTTGTATGTGAGTGCAGTGGTGAAGCCCTAATTATGCAATGCGGTTCTGTTGATTGTTTTATCCTATTTATTTAAGTTGACGGTTGTCTTTTCTACTTTTAAAACAAATCGTGGTGAAACTAGCATTAGTAAATGTGCCCACCATGCCAAACCATCTCTTGCACAGCTACCAGGTCTCCAAGGCGGGCTGCGACCCCAACTGTTGCATACTGCAATGCTTTCTGTTGCAGTGGACGCTGCATTTTCAATCATCAATATAACTGGCACAAATTCTTGCCAATCTGCAACATGCACAAACAAAATATGAAATATTTTTTTTTTGCCAAGATACACAGAAAACATGTCAACAGGCATATCATTTCATAACATTTTTTGTCTTGTTTAAATGTTGGGTTTTTTTTTTATCAATAATATTATTATGTGATTTTTCTCCTTTTGTTTCTTTTTTTTTTGAAAGAATGCCATTTTTCATCAATATTTAACAAAACATTTCTGCCAAGCTAAAGAAATGAAGCTATTAAATCTTTTGACCTGAAATATCAAAGATCATGTGTCATTAACGATGATGAGATTGGGATGTGATAAAAGGGAATCCAATCAAGGGACAAACAACAATTTCAGCATTTGAAGAGACAGCTTGAGGGGAAACACTGGACAGTTTCATTGGTAGGATGGATCTAATCAACAACCTCTATCATTAATAACAAAAGGCAAATGTAGGCATGACTCATTGCAAAAAAGCATGTCATGTAAAAAGCAACAAATGTGGTGTCAACTGCTTTAAAAGTATGCCATATAGATAACTTGTGAAGAACAAAAATTGTTAGCAATACGTAAGTCTACATACTCAATGAAAAATTTAAAGTGATTTTTTTCTTTCTAACATGTGTTCTGGACCCTACACAAATATGTCCTTTTTTTTTTTTTTTTTTTTTTAGCAAAAACCAGGACTCTATTGCACTTTAACGTAACAAATGATCAAGCTTGGTATTTTTTTTTCAGTTTTGGATGCTCTTTGTTATAATAGTTATTATTAAATAAATTAAATTAGTGACATATTACAATTCAGATCAAGTGGCACTCCTTAGCATAATTTAGATTTTAAACTCGGTTCTTAAAAAATTGTTGCCCTCTAGAGCAAATGGACTGCCAATTTTAATAAAAAGCCCTGTCCGAGATTTAGCCCAACAGTAAACTGAAACTGAAATTATTTGTAGCCAATACATACACAAATCGACTGAAGCCTATCACTGCAGAAAGGAAATTCTGATTAGGCCTATTTCCCATCTGAAATTTACGGACATATGCTTGTTGATTCAACCCCTTTTTCTTTTTGAGGTTACTGTCACTGTGTTTCTGATCAATTCCCGTTCTAAGAATCTCAAAGCCCTATTGCAATTTAGTACTTTTTTTAAACTTTCCTTTTTTGTTTCTTTGATTGAGAGGAGAGACTTGACTCTACACATTTTGGAAAATTAATTAGGTATCATTTTTTCCCTCCTTTTTTAAATTAACTATTAGGGCAAATCTAGAGAAACACCAACTCTTTAAGTTTTGCTATTTGCTCCTTCGTTAAAATGTCCTTATGAAGATTAAAGCCCCTCTTTCTTCAAATAATCTGTGACTGATTAGCCTTGTTAATTTCTATTTAAAGTTTACTTTGCTTAACACTTGCTCTTTATGATTAACATATTTGTAAAGTTGTTTTGATATTGCACATGCGAAGTTTGATGTAGTTTCTGGGTAGATCTATAATCCAGGTCCAAATCTCGTTATATAGATTACCAAGTTTCAAAAGTGTTTTCTAGCTCTGGAAAATCTGGATCTAAATCTCAATCATCTGTTTTATTCTAGAAAAAAAATTTTTTGCTAAGTTTATGAAGTACCATGTCAAACTTTTATTTCAACCTATCTCTTCTGGTCAGTTTGATCTTGAAGCCTGTTCCCACGAATCTGTTAAAAAGTTCATTTGTTTGCTTGTTTAAGCCATAGAACATGTATTAGGCAGAACAAACTTGAGGTTGCATTAAAATTCAGCATTTAGATTTTGAGTTGAAAATGCAAAAAAATTGGAAAAAAGAAAAAATTACAACAGATGAACTTTATTTTTAAACATAATTTTTAAATGTAATGAAACCAGATCTAACTCATGACACCTTGCGACAAGAATCTAACAGCAAGTGGTTATACTGTTTGTACTTTGTACTTGCCAAGTTGTTAAAATTATTGTGATCCACACAAAAATCATTGACAATTGATGCATGCAATTAAGAAAAAAAAAAAGGTTCAAGTGTGATTGGGAGGGAGAGTAGTCTAAGTAAAAACCCAAAGCATTTGTAAGCATGATCTAGTTTCATCCATCTTCAGCAAAGAGATGTAAGGATGCAGAAAAAAAAAAAAATTTGGAAATATAATCTATTTCAATGAAAGTTGCCTCAAACAATTCCGAAGGTTAAAAGCTTAAAGGCATTTTAAAATGTGCCAGTTGGTATTTTAAAACACAGTCCTGCCTTTAAAATGTTACAGTTAAATTATCGAAAAAGTAAGAAATACAACAGACACAATGGTAAGTGGACAAAAAATGTTTATTTCAGATTTAAGACTAAATGAACAAACTTAAAAATGGCTTTGTTTCTGTTCTTGGTGAGGAATGACATCTAAGAAATATTCTAGTAGCTGCAATGTATTGTACAAAACTGAGAAATCATTTTTTTAAAAATATTTTTAAAAGAGTTCAGCAGGATGTGGATGACAAATGCTGCTCTGATAGGATTCACACTTTATTTTGGATTAAAAGCAATAATTTCATTGGTTCAATATTTGTCCGTATATAGACACTGGACAATTTTCTTTTGCCAATCAATTGATTGCAAGGAGGGTTTCCTTATACCTTTGTAGATGAAATCTGTGACCTCACAAAAACAATTGGGAAATGCTGTCGGTCACTATTGTAGTTATAGCACAAAATACAAAAACAACAAACAGTACAAAATCATAAAAAATTTACACACCTATGCAATGGTATCCTCTTGATAACGAAAAGAAAGTATAAAAGCTATTTATGCATCAATAAATGGTACACTTTTCATCTACATAGGATTTTTATAGTTTCCATACAGTCCACATGCTTCAAGGTAGAATTCAGAAAAACGAGGGTGTTACAAAAAAAAATTATTTCTCTGCTTATGCTTGACCTTGCAATGTGATATTTACAAGACAGTTAGGAAAATGAACAAGCTTTTGTATGATATTTTTTGTGTTGTAATTTGTGTCATATGAATCATGTTATTTAAGGTAAAAGTGAGCTAAATGTTGGAAATCTTTGAAAACCAATTCTTTTGGCCCTTGAGAAGAAATAAGGAAAGAATAAAGTCTTGAAAAGTATTGAACAGGCTTTGCAAACAAAGAAGGAAAGATAATGCACCCAAAAGTATGTGTAAAAGAATAATTAAAGACCTCAACAAAATTCAAAAGATCTGGATTTCATGTTTGTCTTTTTTTTCTGTTGTGTATGACAAGTACATGTTTATTTTGTTCAGTGCTGGTTATGTATAATGCTTAGAAATTACAACTTGACGACAAAATTTGACACGCCACAAAGTAAAATAATCAAAGGCTTTCCTATTTCAGTCAGATTCAAATAGATTATTTTATTTATAGGCTTCTACTTGATAGCCTGTTGTGGTGTCAGTGTCAGTGTTACGATCAGCTGTTGAGCCACACCCCATTGCAACACTGCCTACTCGACTCGGGTCTAGATCTAGAAGTTTGAAGGACTTTCACTTTCACTTTCTGACCAATCTGATCCTGATCTGAGTTATTTTCATAAAAATGTAACCACAAATCATCGCTCCCATCATCAAACTCAACACCCTGTACATGCCTGTTGCCTTTCGCAACGCAGACCTGCCAACCCCAAATTGTTCTCACAGGAATATTCACCTCTACTCACAGGAATTTAGAAAGTCTCACAGGAATATGCCAGTATACAATTAAATGCGCATGGATAAACCGTATTACACTTTAATTATATACTCGACCATAGATAGACATTCCATAACATTTAAGTATAATATCAGAGGATAATTAATGTATTTTCGACTCTAAAAGATGCAAGAAAGTATCTCC
>BLXT01008384.1:1743687-1763681 GCA_019648995.1 Plakobranchus ocellatus
GGGGGGGGGGGGGGGGGGGCTCAGATCATAATGGATTTACAGTAAAGTAATATTTATTAGGTCAAACGAGATAATTTCGTTTAGTGATAAGATGAAGTCTTTTTAAAGTGAAAAATTTTTTTTTCATACAAAAAATTTCATGATACCTCGGAAAAATTAAAATCAATTTTTGAAGGGTTGACAAACAGATATTTATAAGAGCTGATCTAGATCCCTTTCCAAATTCCACTGATTTGTATAAAAAGGAATCACAGCCATTTAAATAATGTAATTATAAACTTTAAAATCCTTTAGAAGGTCTGAAACAGTTTTAAAATTTAATCCCTGAAGGGGAGTAAACCATGCTGCCTTGAATTATTTGTACCGTCCCATATCTCATGCTTGTCCACCCTTTGAATGTGCTTTGCTGAGGGATTGTAAATAGATAAGGTTTCTCCTCTTTATCTCAAACATTAGTTTTGTCTCAAATGAATGAAGAACATGTGAAAATAAAAAATAAACCAATGTGATTTGGAATTTGATAGGTTGACACTGACAGGTCTAGAACGTCTAGACACATTTTTTTTGGGAGCTGTTTGCTTTCCTTGCTGGTATCTTTGCAATCAAGTACTGCATTAATGTTGATATTTTTGTCTTTTTATGTTTCTTTTTCTTCTTTTAATCTAACTTGTGTTTTTTGTTTAATTGAATGGAAAAATAGGAATATAAAGAAATGTCAAATTTAGGTTTTTTTAGGTCATTAAGTCTGTCTTTTATGGGGAATATCTCCATCACATATTGAGTTTCTCTTTAATCTGCGGAGATGTACAAACATTTAATACTGTAGTTTTACAATTACAGATTTCAAATAGCTTGATTTGTCTTGAAAGAGGTACAGTAATACATTTTGTCATCAAATACATACATGTTGATGCAGCTATCATATCTGACTGAAAATATTGTGGCGCCACACACTTTATCCAGTTCAGGTGTATCTTTTTCTATTTTGTGCATGTTGTAAGGATGAAGTAAAACAGATGTCCAAATTTCTTTTTAACTTATAAAATGTTTGAATTGGTCTTGGACTTTAATTATGATTTGAGCTCTTTTTACCCCCTTTTTTTTTCCTCTATGCTTTTTAAGTGATGTAGCATGCTGAGAATTTTCCTCAGTATATTTTTAAAATCAATTAAAATTTGGAATTTAATTTCTATGAATCCTAAGAAAATAATAGTAGTTTAATATTTAAAACTGATTTATCATAGATATGGCTGGCCTAAATCCGATTTCAAAAACTAAATATGCCCCTCTCTTTTTTTTTTTTAAGTGAGGAATAAAGTTATGTTATCTTCTAATGTACCCCCTTTTTTTTACTTCTAGGATTTTGGAGATGGTGGAGCCTATCCTGAGATTCCTGTGGCTCAGTATCCACTTGGTATGGGCAAAAAACAAACTACGTCAAATGCTCTTGCCGTTCAACTGGATGCTGAGGGAAAGATAAAGTATGATGTGATTGCCCGTCAAGGGCATGGCAAAGACAAGGTGGGTTACAGTTTTTTATTACACAGCTTGACATCGTTGTCTTGTAGTTGGGTGGTTCATTCTGTGCATTAGAAAAATAAAATGCCAAAACTTCTAATTAAATAACATCTCATAATATTGGCAGAAAATGGAAAGCAAGCATTATTTTCTTTTTAGGCTTTACAGTATTTTGTTTTTGGATTTCATTATTTTCAAACCTCTTTTCTAAGTGTGTTTGAATCCAATCATAAACCAAAGTATTGCCCTAATTCAAAAAGGTTAATAAGATTTATGCATTGAGGCGTATATCAATGATGACAGTCGTTTTGGCATCCTCATGTATGAGGGTTTGCCAAAATGTTGTTTGTTTCATCTTCAAAATATTCTCTCCTAACCATATTTGAAAAAATTGAACTCATTAGTCCATAAATATTGAGTTTTTAAATATAATGGCATAAGAAGTAATGTTTTATGTGTTGAAAGTCAGTTTTGTTTTGCATCCTTGCTATGTAAATTAACCAAATAACTTTCAAACATAATCATGACAACAAAGTGGTGATTCATGAAGAACATTTCAACTTCATTCACCAGGAAGTGCAGAGGCATGGACCAATTTTTTTCTACATAGATCTACTCCAATATCCAACTTTACATGAATTATACCTCACTGGTATTGAATTGACCTTTCCTTTTTGTAATAGTAAATTCTGTTCTGAAAAAGCAGTAAATAAGTGACACAATTTTGGAATCATCCTTTGGCAATGGCTGGTATATTTTTTGTTGTTGTTACTCTAACCAGGTCATCCACTCTCGACCACAAGATTTACTGCCTAAGCCTATAGATGATGATGACCCAACCCTTCAGCGACCCTCTGAAGATACAGTGGAAGAAAACACTGAAAAGACTAGGCTTGCCTTAGAGAAGCTTGTCTCAGGGAAGATCAGTGCTGCAATGCCTGTGAGGCATGCTGAAAAACAAGCACCAGCTCAGTATATCAGGTTGACCAATCTTCCAATGGTTTAGAACTATAAAATATGACCATTTGATAAAGCGAAAAATACATCTTTGGTCTAAAAATCATATTGAAAAGGAAATTTCCACACTAAGTATAAAATGTGTAATTAAAATACTGAACACACCCTTTTTAACTTTTTTTTTTGTTTCCAGGTGAAGTGGTCTTAAAAATTTTTTTTTTTTGAGAAACCCAACTAGAACTATAAAAAACATTTTGTGAAGCCATCACAATTCCTCATTTGTCATTTAATAAGAGAAAGTTGATAGCAAGATAATGTGAAAAATGTGACTCAAATAAACATGATTGTTTTTCTTTTGTTCATATTTTCTTAATAAATTTGAAAGAGCATAGTTGCAGTATTAAGAAATGGATTATTTTGAAGGTCCAAGTGCAAATTCTGCATTGATGTGTTTGTCAAAAATAAAATAAGGTTCTTTTCTGTTATCATCCAGATCCCACATATCTTTGCAAAGCTTTTTTTGTGAAGAAAAATTTTGTTAATTACAAATTTACACTTTTGTTTTTTCAGGTATACGCCATCTCAACAAGGAGTTGCATTTAATTCAGGAGCAAAGCAAAGAATCATCAGAATGGTTGAGACACAGAAAGATCCAATGGAGCCTCCTAAATTCAAGTGAGTGTCTGCTCATCATCCAATTTAGAATGAATTTGCTAATCACCTTTTTTTTTTAGTTGACATAATGGGAGAATAAATTCTTTTATATAACAAAACAATCATCCCTTTTTTTTTATCTATCAGAAATTAGATCCTTTGAACTAGAAACTGGCATTATACATGAAACATCAGAAGTTATGTTTAATTTTTTTTTATTCACTACATAAGTGATTGATTTTTCTGAATTTGAATGTTGCTTTTGACAAAAGGAACAAAATTCTCCTCATGATTTGATGAATATTTATTTTGTTCTAGGCTGCTTATTTTCTTACATGGATATGTTTTATTATTTTCATAATCTTAAGAGATATTTTCAATTACCGTTTATGTTGCTTTTTTAATGCAGAGTGAACAAGAAAATCCCTAGGGGACCACCCTCACCACCAGCGCCTGTGATGCATTCCCCAAATAGAAAGGTTATTATGTCTTCATCTCTCATAATTTACTCACTACACAGTGGTCTCAGGCATGTTGGCTCAGACATAAGTATTGAATAATGATGTTCTCTTCAGTAATTCAAAATACAATATGATCAATGTTTACTGATACCAACCAATAATATTCATTGTAACTGTATTTCTTTCAAATATATAGTGAGGGGATAAAAAGAAACATTTTGCTTCAGGAGTTTATAAAAAAAAAAGTTTCACAGACCTGCCAACCCCAAATTGTGCTCACAGGAATATTCGCATCTACTCACAGGAATTTAGGAAGTCTCACAGAAATATGCCAGTATAATTAAATGTGCATGGAGAAACCTACATCACTTTAATTACATACTCAATCATAGACATTCCATAACATTAAAGTATAATATCTGAAGCTAATAATTCTAACTCACATAACAAAAAGTTATATGAAAAAAGAAAACCTATGTGAGACAGGTCTACAGAATCTCAGTTAGGCCTAAAATTATGGTCCATATAGTAATAATAAGAAAACATCTAGTCTAGATTGTGGTGGGATATAATTCATTGCATTCATTGGTTGAGAAAGGTATGAACTATCCAGTCAAAATTAGCACATCTAATGAAATGAGTCAAAATTAGAACATCACATCAAAGGCCTAAGGCATCATACTTTTCTGACATGGTTCCCATTGGTTTTCTATTAAATGCTTTTAAAGATCATTTCAATATACTCTAACTTAATGTTCTCTTTATTCAATATTATATGAAAATAAATTATTATATTACCCAACAAGGCTGAAAATAGAACTTAACATTGAAATAGGGGCCTACAGAGCTATCTGACTGAATCAAATCTGAATATTGGCTTGCTTGATTAATGTAGCTTTCCATGTGGTGCAATATTAAACATTCTACCTCTTTTTATGATCCACTCCTTTCCACTGTTTGGTGAAAGCAATAAAAGTTTATGTATTGAACCAAAGAAGCATAGAATCTAAATCTAGATCTAGTTCTAGACCTGGCATGTGCTTTATTGGAACCAGTCAAGTTTCAAACCCTTCAATTAGGTCAACATGAACATTTATTGACAACATATTGTTTGTGAGCAATCATTTTATTATCTCAGGGCTTGGACCACAGTATCTGGTTTTTCAAACTGATCTAATTATTTATATTCAACAATAAAAGGAGCAATGCCTAAGTTTCTTGGAATTGTACAAGGGATATCACTCCTATCAACAATGTCGCATGAAAGGGTGATGAGTTTTATGGGGAGTGAGTAATACATTTTGGGCCTTATTTTTTATTAGAGGATCTACTCAAAGTGGTCTTGAGAAAGTCCTTGGCCTGCTGAACAAAAACGATTGCAAACTACAGGCCTGACCCCAACCCCTTTCCCATCAAATACACAACAAATTCCGCTACAGTTACAAATTGCCAATTAACTGTATCATATGTCAATAATCTTGACTGATAATTCTGTGAAGTGAAAAGACCACAGGAATCTTGCTGTAATCAAGCTATAGATCTACGTATTCAACTCTTCCCATCGGTCCCATGGAAAGGAAAGCCAAGAAAGAAAGAAAGAAAATGAAAGGCACCTTGAGAATTAGTTTTGATGGCGTTTGCATATATCTATCATCAGAGTACTGTCAGCATAGAATGACCACACTATAATTCTCAGGTGGGGTCACTTCATGTTGGTCGTTACTTCATTGCGAGTGCCACAAGTAAATGATCCCTAATCACTGAACACAAGCATCATTGGAATAACTGGGTTCATGCCTCAAGAACATATAAATCTGAGAGTAACATACCGCTGTTCAGAGTATTTATAACTGTGTAATTGTACTCTGGGTTTTCCTTTGCTCTATTTAAAATTACACCAATCTATGCAAGTCATGTCGGCCTACAATGTATTCAAGTCTTATAGGCTTAGGTCTAGACAAAAGTCTACATTATTATAGACCTCTAGGACCATTATCAAATTTTGATTATACACCAAGAAACAAAATTATGAGTTTGGAAAAAATACAAATAATCCTGGACTTGATATTGCACACACACACACCCACACACAGAGAGAGGGGGGAGGGAGAGAGATAGAGAGATTAGATGATAAGGTGGCTAGCCTTGAATGCATTGGATCTAGTTATCACTCGGTGTGCAGATCTAATAGGATTTTTCAAAAAAGTTCTAAGACAAAACATTGTAGGTATTATTAATAAGATACATATTTAAATGCATTAAGTTAGTTTTTTGTAAATGTCAGGCAGTTTGTATGCACATCACCATTTATGTGAGTTAAAACTAGACATAGTCAAATTACTTTGATGTGGGGCTGACTCGAAGGTCGGGCTGCAACTCCCAAAAACCAACCTCTGATTTCTCTGATCTATTGCCGACATGGTAGGCTAGTTATCACTCTAGGTCTAACGCACGGTGCACAGTGTTGACTTTAAAATTATTATCATAGCAAACTTCTATCACTGCAAAATGCAAGTGTTGCTACTGAGCTCTTGTTTAATTAATTAATGTTTGGGGGGGAGGGCAAAGAATTTTTTTTTAGTTGTCAAGACTAAGAATTAGTATATGAATAAAGGGAGGCCATGAATAAAATGGTGCAGCCTTAAATCTTGGTTACCTTACACCAGCACAGAAGATCTATTGAGTTGTAAACAGAACTCCCCCCCCCCATAAAAAAAAAATGGTAAATGTTATGGATGCTTTATTTAATCGAACTCTTTGCAAGCCTGGTATAAGATCAAAGAAACTACACCGGTCTAGTTTGCAGACAGTTTAAAAAAATATATAAATTTTGCATCGATACCACATTTTTGTATTGTGAATGGAAAGAAAATCGCTCAAAATGAAACCACAGCACAAGAGCTCAGCTAAACAGCTTAATTGTTGGTGTGATGAATTACACCTAATGCATAATGTTGGCATGTCTGCATGTAGCACTATGACATATCAATAACACAGAAGTTTCTCGGTCCTTTACACGTAATGTTGAATAAACGTTATGGACTGCAAATTGGATACTTCGGTTATATCGATAATAATTTTAAAATGTTCAATGCTATTGAAATAGGTAAAGAGTACACATCGGTAGATATTGGATGATCCATAGCAGACAACAAGATAATTATTTTCATCGCCCACCGAGACAACTGAACGGGATTTTAGCAGAGCAGCTCGGAAAACGGAATTTATAGGCCTTCACCGAAATTTTTCCTGGCGAAAACGGAAAGTTGGCAGGTCTGGTTTCAGCTGGAATGATTTTTAACATTGAAAACCAATTTTTTAGAATAACTTCAGGTAATCCTGTCAGGATTTGATATGATTTGGAGGGGGTCCAGTCTGCATTAAGCTAATTGTAGCAAATCATGTTTTTTTGTAGGGTTCGTAAACATTTGTGTTTCTTATTTTTCAGATTGATTAGATATGAATTTTCTTTTATTAAGGAAAATTACTGATATATTAGTGACTTTTCTTTTTTTGATCTGTTTATTTATTGTTTCTTTATTGCTTTTTATATGTTTGTCTTATATTTTTTTCAGGTGTTTAAAACTTTCATTGAATCTAAAAGCAAAATTACAATTTCTTCTTCAAAATAGGTTTCTGTCAAAGAACAGCAAGACTGGAAGATTCCTCCTTGTATCTCTAACTGGAAAAACAATAGGGTAAGTTTCTGTAATATTTTAGAATACGACACTAAACAATTCTTAAAATAGAGATTCTGAGAATGTGTCAAACTCATGTTTGACTTTCATATTTCAATCATCAGTTTCAAGATTGTTTTCCTCAAACTTTTATTTTGCCTAAAAAATAAATGTGATGTTTAAAGCCTTTGGTTTCAAGCACTTAGGTCATTGGTCCTTTTTATTTATTAGTTTTTCTAGACAGTGATTGATACTGGTCAATTTTGATGTATAGTGTTATGAACGTCATCACCGCCTGAAAAATTTGGGTTAAAAACTACACTTAAACTGAGTAGCACTTGTTCCCATGGAAAATTTCTCAGTTTGTCTCTCTTTATGTGTTACATAAAACAAAGGCACTGTTTGTATTTTGTAGTTTTTGTTTTCTCCATGCAGGGGTACACCATTCCTTTAGACAAACGTTTAGCTGCTGATGGTAGAGGACTTCAGGGTGTGCACATCAATGAAAACTTTGCTAAACTAGCAGAAGCATTGTATATTGCTGACAGAAAGGTTTGTTCCTTGGAATTTTTTTCACTTACATTTAATATATATAGGTCTTTTTTTTTTAAATTTATTCTTACCTATTTCAATGAAGAGTACCATGTTTATTGTTATGAGTATACTAGTAGAATTATAGTTTAGGCAAATGTATAGAATAAGCAAGTGCAAAAAAATAATCTTTTAAAATTCTGCACTATAATTCTTTTATCTGATTTATTGGCCTTCAAGTCTCCTTTAACTGACAGTGACAAGGATCTTTTAATACATTTACTTGACATGCATTTTATGGTCTGTTTATTGATTTGACTGGGTGCCTCCTGGATTCCTACAAAGTGGGTACAACCCAGCAGCTTTGATCAATCGCTTGGAGAAATGGAAACTCCGGTGTACAAAATCTGTAACCCAAGGAATTTTCCACCATCTCAGCAGGCTGAGCTGTGGCTAATAAATTTTGATGTTAAGGATGGGGCCAGTTTGCTTGCACTACATATTATGTAAAAGCTCCTGGCTGTTGCTGCATGAAGTGTCCATGGTCTGTTACCACAACCAAAGGTTTTGCAGCAAAAATAGTTAATATATTAAGAAAGGATAAAAGGACTTGCTAAAGGAGTCCCTAAGTGATGTGAAATAGAACTGGACCAATAGTCCACTGTGGCTGCAGTGCTTGTTTATAATTCCACGCTGTCTACAAGTCTGTTGACAATTTTAAAACCACCTTTTAAAAAACTCTACAAAATGGGCCCAGCAATAAAGACAAGAACCCAAACCCAAATGCAAACAGATGTTGTGCCTGCACCAAAAATGCAGCCATAAGTACATCTATAGTAGATATGGATATCTTTTATAACCTTAAAGTTAACCTAGAAGTTAAAGGTCAATTTTATATATTCATTTTTACTCTACAGGCTAGAGAAGCTGTAGAAATGAGAGTAAATCTTGAGAAGAACAAGGTTAAGACAATCAAAGAAAAGAAAGAGCAGAATCTTAGAGACCTGGCCCAGAAAGCAAGAGAGGAGAGAGCAGGCATTCGCAGGGAAGACATTGTTGCTAATGCAGGTATGGTTTAAGCAGTTTTTCTCAAACTTAACTTATTCTGAGTTCATTTCTAATGCATCAAGTGTTTTAGAAAAAAAAAATTACAAGTAAATTTTCCATTGAATTGACTAAGAAAAAAATGAAAACACCTGGTCTCTTGGCACAGCATGTAGCTCAATCACTTTTCTACTTTTGTGAAAATGAATTAATTTTTAAGTAGATCTTTGATTGGTGGTGTGTAATGTGCAACTTGTTAAGTCCTCTTTGTTTCAAGACCATTGAATAGCAAGGAAACACAAAAAATGCAAATCTGGTATTGAGAATACTTTTTGCTACAGCTTGTCAGAGCTGCTTATTTTGAGAAATTTTTCTTTTTAAATCGTCAAAATTCATCAACAATTAACAAATTTATGCCCATGGAAGCGCTTGGGCTGGAGCACTTTACCTGGACAAACTTAGTATAGATAAAAGCAACTGATGAGGGAAGCAATATTTCATTGAATTATACCAAAATTACAAGTTGGAATTTAGGATTTGTCTTTTGTCTTTGATTTTTCTGGTTTTATTTTAAATTTATGCCTGGACTACAGTCAGCGTGCATCAGTGATTTTGGTGTTCAAATGGCACTGCAGAGTCATTTTGTTTCTAGTTCTATAATGGCAGCTCTTCCAAGCCTAAGGTGGTTTTAGTGTCAAGCATTTGTGATCGTAAAATCATTGAGCTTGTATACTGTCTTGAAAAACTTTTTTTTTGAAGGTGAAGAATCTTTTTATTGCAGCAACTCGAACTAGTAATAAAGTAGTTACTGATTAATGATCTATACATACTTATATGCATAGTTGACTAGCAACAAATAAGATGTGGGCATTTGAGCCCCAGCAAATCCCCTATGATTTACTAAATGGAATCAATCCAAGCATGAGAGTCAATTATTACAGGTGTATCTATTAGAATTTTTTTTTTTCTTCATCGATTTGTACTCCATGAAGTTGCACTTTACAATCATAAACATAAAAACAAAGAACATTTTTTTCATCTGCAGATAAAGATGAGAGTGTCATGGAGAGAGATGAACTCAGGAAAGATCGTGCAAAAGAGAGACAACGAGAAAGAAATATTGCAAGAGCTGCACCTGATAAAAGGTAAATGTCACTGCCAGTGTGGTTGCCTTTAAGCCATTCAAACTATATGTGTTTCAGCTTAACATGTAAAAAAATAGTAAAAAATATTTGAGTAGGTATAGTTTTTGTATGTTAAGCCACAACCGAAGGGTATCGAATGCACTACCTAGACTGCTCACTGCCTCTACTGAGGTGTCTTGGGAAGAATTTTATTATTTTTTTTTTCTTAGACTGGAAATATAATGGGCATAATCAGCAATAACCTTTTCCCTTTCGATTCTTTCTTATTTAAGATATTTCCCTTGGTAAATATAAAGTTATAATAGGCGAAAGCCAAACTAGTTAAAGCCTGGTTAGTTTCAGCTTGAGATCTAGCCCAGCCGTGTCTCGAAGAAGAAGTGTTTTTTAATCTCTTGATCCTTATGTCAATCAAGGATCTGATATTGATGAATCTGATTGCTAGGCAGATGATAAATTGTACAAAAAAGGGGTTCCAAAAAAAAAAAAAATTATTTTGACAAAATTGTATTTTTTCTGGAAAATCACTAAAATAGAACCATTCAAGCAATTCCAAAAAATTTTTATGTCATTTACAGTTTATTTCTTTTTTTATAAGCACAAAAATTTTCATTACTTTTATTATTCTTAAAAACAAAGACACGATTTTTTGAAAAAAGTGCAAAAAACCGTGGTATTCCTCATTCTGTTGACCTTGGTATTTCCAGCAAAGAATGTGTTAAGGTTTTATCGTTTTTCAGCGTGAAGTAAATGTTACTTTTTAAAAGCAGTTTTGAACAATTACAATGAACAATTTTCAGGCCTTGGGTGTTGGAGAGAAATTGCATTAATTTTTAACTGTATTAAGTAATTTTAGTTTTACTTCATCAATGTTTATATTATAATTTTTCCCACAATGTTTTGATAATTTAAACCATTAGAAATCGCCTCCAGCGTGAGAAAGACAGAGACATCAGTGAGCAGATTGCTCTGGGCAAGCCCAACCCCAATGTTGCTGGAGGAAGCAGAGAAACACAATTTGATCAAAGACTTTTCAATCAATCTAAGGTAATTTAAATACGCTCAACAACAATTATAATTCACATCTACCTAGATGGGCCTGAAATAAACATATGTGCATTTTGTGTTTCTCCTTGCATGAGAAATGGAATAGATGTAAAGTGAAGAAATGATGTAAAACCAAATGAGATTGCTTAAAAAAGAACATGCTTTTATTGATCCAAGCTATTTTTATATATTTGTCTTCCTCTTAGTAGTTCTATTGTGGGAGAAGGAGAATTGGTAAAGGGGTAATTTTTTGCTTTGATGCTCAATATACTGATTCACTGATATCTTAAGCAAAGGAGTGAGATAATGAACATTGACATTTTTTAACGTTTTGTGCTTTAGATCTAGAAGTTAAATGATGAGATTCAATTTATAGGACCATTCAGATTTTTTTTTACAAACCTTATCCAAATTTAAGATTTTTATTGCCTCATTATTTTGATTTTGAGCCTGATCAAAACCCCAAACCTAGTGCTACAACATGCCAAACTGTAAAGTTGCAAAAAATATTTTAAGGAATATTCTCTGTAGATCTAAAATAGGTTATGATATTTTCTTTAATCTAGATCTTTTGTCTACGTTTTAAGGCCTTTATAATGCTTTTCAACAAATTTCACATGTGAGACGAAGAATTTCAATGACTTTATCAGAGTTTCCTGACCTCAGTGGATTTCATTGTTTTTCCATCGAGTCACAATCAATCTGAGACTTTTCATTACTATGTCAGTTTATGCCACAAGAATTATCAGTCTTAAGTTAAAATATGCAACAGTTTTGCTTCATGAATTTGCATCTTACAGTCCTGCCTAATTTAGTATTTGTAAAGCTGTAAAGTGAATTTAAATATCAAGATAGGCAATTAATATCTAAACATTATGTGTCTTCCAAAAATGGCAAGCAAAAGAGCTTTTAATTTATAAAGATTTAAATTATTTGGACTCGATTGTCTTTCATGAAAATATTGAAGCACTTTTTTTACGCATTGTAATGCATTGCTTTGATGGTACAATGTTTTTCTGTTCTTTTTTTAACCAGGGAATGGATAGTGGCTTTGGAGATGATGAAGCCTATAATGTATATGATAAACCATGGCGTGACGAGGGTACCATTTCACGCTCTATTTATCGTCCTTCTAAAAATATTGACAATGATTTATACGGAGGAGATGACTTGGAGGCCATCATGAAGCAGAAAAGGTAAGGTTCAGCTCACAGGGCTTACTGTTTGTTAGGCAACCACAGCAAAGCAGTCCCAAGTCATTGTGGGTTACTTTTGAACTACAGCTTCTTTAAAATTTTTTACTCAAAAATATCATACAAGTCTTTTTCTTCAGGTACCTTGTCTGGAACAGACATTGGCGATCATGTTCCTCCACTCAAACGTATTCTTGGTTAACCTCATAAAAAAAAATTGTTATTGCTATCCTTGCCTATTGCCCATGACTTAAGACTTTCAATACAAGTAATTCTCTGTCTGCCTCATAAAAGTGCAAATCTTAAAAGTTCAAATATCCCTAGGCGGAATTTGAATATAAAAATAATTTTTTTCTGTAGGAAAAAGAATTTCAATTATATGCTTGAATACATCATGTTCATATGTCAGTCTATCTAAAATGCAAGTTATGATTAGTTTGTTCTGGCTGGCTCACAGTTTGTTTTAAGTGGGTTGGAAGTTTTAAACTTCTGCTAAATCTTTTTACCTTTCTTTTTATCATTCTGTTAAATGGCAATAGATTTGTTGAAATTTTTAAAACATTTTTTACACTGATAAAATCAATTCAGTCATAATGGATAATTAAATTGCAAGTAACTGTGTCACAAAATATGTTTAAGTACAGTCCTGACTGACCCAGGTACGATGGAGATCTTGGTTGTGTTCAAAAGTATGAACAGATCTTCTATAAGCTTTCTATCCCGTAGGAAATTGTTATTGTTACCCTTATAAAATAATTTGTCCAGTTTACTTTCAACAGTTAGGGCAGCAATGTGAATTCATTTTTTGTTTATTATTTATATCTTTCTATAGAGATATGTCTCTGTAGTTTATACCAAGTCTGTCCCCTTATTCAGAATAAGAGAGGGGCAGGTAGGCAGGGTGTTATACATTAACATTGTCTTACAATAATTATTCTACCACATCTAGATTTGTACCAGACAAAGATTTTGAAGGCACGGACAGAAACCGCAGGAGAGAAGGCCCTGTGCAGTTTACCCGCGACGTTGAGGAAGATCCCTTCAACTTGGACAGATTTATGACTGATGCCAAAAAGGGTCTGAAGCGATCTGGAGATGATTCTCGGTCATCAAGGGACTATGACAGTAAAGGCAGTGGAAGCAAAAAGAGAAGAGAGTGACCCTAAATTTAGTTGCCCATTTCATTTTAATACTGTGAATATTTTCCCCTTCATCGCCACTGACAATAACAGTAAATTTTTAAGATTTTAGAGCAACCAATAAGATGAATAAAAAATGCATGTGAATGTTGAGTTTGCTCAAATTCTACTAATAAGCAAGGAGAAAATTATTGTTGCAATTATCTTTCAGGAACTGTAATCCTATGCCATTGTTTAATTGTTATAATGTTAACATTACTATGTCAAAACCTTGGGTGTTTCTGGTTCTTCCAAATAGCTGAATCTTTCAGCTTCTTTATAACTTTTCCAGTATATTGTACATGAGTTGCAGGCTTTGTATTTCAGCTAATTTTTTGTTTGACCAGAAATATCCATGGTAGCTTCATTTGTATAAAAAAAAAAACAAAAAAAAATCAATAAAAAGGCATAGATCAAAACATACCATTTTTGTCAAGTTGATATATGTTTTTGTATAAATTGTTCTTTTTGTGATGTGGGTGTGCCTCAATAGGAATTTTACATGGTGTTAATCTGATACATCATAGGGAGTTCAGGACAAAGATTTGGGCCATTTTGATTTTTTGGGACTGTGAACTGTTAAAATAACAAACTAAAACAATAATTTCATACCAAGCATAATTGATATGCCTTGTCATGAAGTTTTCTTGCAAAAATGTTCACCTTGAGTTACATGAAAGTCAAAATGATAGAATACATAGAAAAATAGGGAAAATAATATGAAAGATGTTAAGGCTGTAAATGCTGTATATATATATATATATATATATATATATATATATATATATATATATATATATATATATATGTATGATTAATGAGTGGTTTACCTTGCAGATTACAAGTAAATTTCAGCATGTGGAATTATAAATAATAGTCATAAAAATTGTAATGAAAGTTGTTCAAATGTCTACTTGTGCAAAAGCTTTTACCATAGCTTTACTGTTACATTAGGTTCAGGTACTTGCTTTTACTTAGGTTTCATTGACATTGCTAGTTCATCCCTCATCTCTTCTGACTAATGTGGTATAGTAGGGCTACTATTGATTGCTTACTAGGCCTATAAATCCAATCAATACACAGTCTGTCAAAGAAACTCTTATCTTTTGAATACCAATCCATTTTTGTAATCAATACATAGTCTGTCACAGAAACTCTTATCTTTTGAATACCAATTCATATAATACTAAAACAGCATAAGGTTTACAACTTGTGGACCCATTGATAATTTACTTTTCAATGAAACTAAAAAGTAAATTCAATGTGCCACATCATTTTCATTTATAACATTAACAAATTTAAAAAGTAGAAAAAATTAATTCATAGCTCAGATACAAAATATAGTAAATTTTATGTATGTGGATTGTATTGTATATTCTTCTTCATCTTCTTATGCAACTTCTGTAGCACACGTTGACAAACATGGCCTTCCAATCCTTTCTCTGGCTGTTTTTCCTGATGACTTTGTTGTTGGGAGTTTCTTTTCATGCTGCAAAGATGTTTGTGTATGTCTGTGTATTTTGTGCATTGTCTCCCTCTGCTTTCTGATTTTACAAATTCGCCACACAGAATTGATCTTTCTAGTTCATTTGCTCTGTAAATCTGTGACCTTTCTCTAATGGTTTTGAGTTGAGTCTTTTTGTATCCAGCCTTTTCCATCACTTCTTTGTCATGTTTTAATGATCCATCCGATGTAACATACACCTCAGGAGTGGAACTAGTTCTGCTTTTTCATGGATAAACTGGATTTAACTTTTTTTGGAATATCTACAGAAATGAAGTGGAATAACATGTACTATTGTGTCAAAAATTTTCAACTATTCAGGCATGGGAACTGTCAGTGGTAACGCAGTTTCCCATGGAAAATAGAAAAAATCCATGCAGAAATTTTAATCTGTCTGTGGAAAATAGGTTCAGGCAGCAAAATAACAATTTTTTTCCTCTCGAGTGAAAAATAGATTTTTAAACATTTTATTCTGTTGCTAGCTGTCAGGACAGGCCTCCTAAATGCTTTAATAATTTGTGAAGGATCGTCTTAAGCCAAGCCCCTCTGCATCCCACAGTGGCCTGGGCAGCCGTTGGACTGGCCTGGTTTCAGTTTAAGCAATTCCCATGCCTGTTTCTAAAGTATCAGATCATTTGAAGTGTTCTCTGCCTTCAACTCTGTTAAAGCTAAACAAGTTAAAATTGTTTTCTGTTTTGTCAGTGCTGATTGGACGTCTGTTTTCTGTTGTTTCTACTCTAGTCTTCTTTCTAGATCTTTGCTTAAAGTGCAGCATCCACATAACATAGGCTTTCAGGGTGTTGATTTGGTGGTGAGGATTACAGAACTGTTGGTTGGTAAAGATGGGCTTCATTTTTTTTTTGTGTGTAGGTATCCTTTGACACAGCAATTCTCTTCTTTCATTTTTTTAGTTTCTGAGTCACATTTTGCAATTGGGGTGATTACATTATTTATACATTATTTGATAAATTTATGCACTATTTTCTATCTTTTTTTTTTCTGGTACGTCTGCTCATTTCTGATCAATGCTTTTATGAGAAAGTGGACAGAACTGAGTGGGCAACATTTTAAAAACTGAATCTTGGAATTGAAAGAGGTCGTGTATACATCTTTTTTCATATGAACTAAGGGACTGAAGCAAGGTTTGACAATTTCTGTATGAAGGTTCTTCATTGTGGCAACTCTTAGTTTCGAATACAGTCGAGTCCAAATAATTGCCTTTCGTTTCTGGGTAGTTCAAATTTTTTACTTATTTAATTGGAAGTTATATTTTTAAAAATTTGGTTAAAATTCAAATTTCAAAGGAATCCTGTTAATTTTTTTGTTACCGGTACTGAAAAATACTTTTCTGGTTACAGAAATGGCAATACTATTACTATGCTGTGAGCGGCGAGTGATTTTTTCCTGAACGAGTTAGTTTTTCATCCACTGGGGGTACCTACTTTACAGACAAGAGTCTGCAATCACTGCATCAGTGGAGAAAAGGGGATAGGCCAAGAGCCAAGGTGTAAAAAAATTATTGTTTCATGAAGAGCACGAGGAAGGGATCGGTGGTGCCACATGTTGTGTGACTTTGTGAGAAACTTTCAGAATAAGGCTGATATATAATAGGTTTCATGTCAGCTGTGCAATGCGGCCTATTTGTAGTCATAATGACAAGCCTAGTACATGTAGTTCTGCATAGCTGCTGGGTTTCAATCTTCCCACGATGTGGGCTTTGTGTCTGTCACTTAAACCGAGCCCATACTGGAGTCAACAGTTCACATGTCCAACAATACATGTTTTGAAATATTCTAGTTTCCTTGGTTGAGAGCACGCCAAGTCGGCTGCGACTTCCATCTTGTCGAAGCGTCAGAGCTATCATTTGTGTTTTAGTGACAGCGCACACTGGGGGCAGCAGTTTGGGCTTCCAACGGTGCAACAACCAACATGTTTCGAAACGCTATAATTTTTTTACTAACAGCGCACACTATGTTGGCTACGACACCGTCACGTGAGAGGTTTTGCAGCCAGGGATTACTCAATTGGCTCTGTCGGATAAGGGAAAGGGGGGTGCCATTACGTGCCACGCATAATTCTGATGACCTTTGCCGCGCGAAACACGAGGCCAGTCTTGTTACCCAAATTATCAGGCTAACTTGTCGGTGGGAAGCGTACAGTAACTGCGACATCAGTCCTTCAAGTTAGCTATGACAAGTCGCGTCGCCTCCAGTGTGGGCCTACGCTTATAATGTCAAAAAGTAATATACATGGAGCAAACTTAGGGCCGAAACATACTGGAAGGGAAGCTGATGTTGGTGGTCTGTGTGTCGCAGTTATTACTTTACCCAAAATCAGGTAAGCCTTATACTTTATATAACAAGACTGGCCTCGTGGTCACGTAATAAGTCCCCCTTAAAGTACATATCGACTGACCTGGTGCTATGCAAATTGATACGAAAAGGATAACTCCGACGCTTTGACTAGATGAAAGTCTCTACCGACTTAGTATATGCTTTCGCACAAAAGAAATTGAAGCGTTTCCAAATACCGTAGGTTGGCAAATGTGAATTTGCCACGTGTACTGCTATCTCCAATATGGTTTCTACCTTAGGGTGCATCTTCTCTGTGGGCTGTTTGTGTATATATGTATGTATTTTTGGAATCTAGCCTAAGTTCTCATGGAGATAGCAGTCGAGTTTCAGTCTGTTGAAGCTTATCGTTGCATTCTGGTAATGTTATAATTTAAGTTTTACGCCTTGAAATTGAAGTTAAAGTCATATGCCCCCTCAAACAACATAAGTGGTATTTTTTCCCCTCTCTTTTTGTACATGTATTCTGATAATTTGAATAATTTATTTTTAATCCTATTGACTTGGAAATAATCGGACTAGACTATTTTTTTTTAGGCAAATTTTTTTCAAAAGGCTTGGGGAAGTCTGGCAATGCTTGTATTCGTTGAAATTTTGGGGAGGAGGATCTCTCAAAGTTCCACATATATTTATTTATTCTTACTTTTATCACAAAGAATTTCCTTCTCTGGTAATCATAAATTATTTAGTTCTCGTTAATTGTGTATCTTGTCTTATTGTTCAAAATATCGAAAGGGTGCAGGTAAATATGGTCTTGAACTTAGGCACAGCATCTTTTGGTAAATAGTAAGCCTGATCTTTTGAGTAAACAGTCTGCAATAAAATTTGCTTTCTGAACTATATCATACACATGTATCCAAATACAATAACGTTTTATTTTTGTGTTAAATCAGTAACGGGAACAAACTGGTTGATGGATAATTTTCTCGACATCAAATTAAATCTTAAAATTATTGAAGGACATGAGATTAGTAAAGAATTTATTAGTTTTCACCCTTCAGTTGGAATAAATAAATATCCAAATACAACGATGTTATATTTTCGTGCTAACATTAATATAATCAAGTTATTTCACTTTTGCAGCGTTCCATACTGACTGAAAAAAAAGTTACTACTGCTGCTTATATCCATTAAATTTTGTATGGCAACAACGTTACCGGTTCAGTGTGGAAAATCACCCCTTGCTAACTGTAACGGGATACAGAGCAATTCATGTAGGCCTACACACAATTTCCAACCACCTGGATTACCGGTGAAAAAAAAAAGGATGACAAAAACAAGCATATTCGTTTTTATGTATCTTTAAAATGACAGAGTTTTTTTTTTTTTTTTTTTTTTTAAGTAGAAGACGTTTTAATAACTTGAGGCATTGAATAGAATACAAACTGGAGATAGATCTATCTCACATGCCATTCCAGACTAAACCCCAGTCTATTTAACTTACATTTTAATTAGTACCGGGGTATGACCACTTTCGACTTCGAAACCTATCTGGGGATCTCTTGGAAAACTTAAAATTGAGACCTTTGAGATGCTGAACAATCTAGCATAATTTTTTTTTTTTTTTTGCGATTAATCTTAAGTACTAGATCCTTAGCAGCCCATGCTTTTGCCGGGACGGGATATAATTATTGTAAATACTGAGATACACACATTTCAGCTCAGCTTCATCAAAAAGAGTTGTTTTGTGGGGTTTGTTTGAAATTATGTCATTGAACAAGGGATATTTCATGACCTGCTTATTCCTTCAAACACGCAATATAAGCTTTTTTTTATGGAAGAAAAAAAAATTGTTTTCTAATTGCCTGGTCCTTATGTAAAGATGAAACCAGTGGTGGTATGTGGATTACAGCTAGGGTGGTGCAGGAAAACAAAACCAGTTTGTGAAAAAGTACGTTCGTACAAGTTTAAAATAACTTGTTGATGATCAGGTATTTTTAGTTTTATTTGGATCAGTTAATAGAAGACAAGGAAAGCAAAGCAGTTTTTTTTTTGTGTGTGTTTTTTTTAAAATAAACTCATTGTAAGCACGTCTAGAGTTTCGTACCATGAACTGAAAAATGAACGAGTTTTCTTTTTAAGCTAAAAATCTTTGGGTTGATAAGGTTTAAGCTCCTTCATGTGTAACTCTTCTCCACTATTGAACCGTAGCGAATGGTTGAACCAGTAAGACATCGGCGTGATTCGTCACAGATATTCATAAAGCTACCGAAGTTATCAATAGGGACCTCTCTTCGCTCAAGTTCCTCTTATAATGCTGAAAGATGTAGTTAAGCACGAGTAAGACTGCGTACACCACCTTCCCCGCTTAGCAAACCGATGCTGCAGGAGGATCTGAAAACGGGGAGGGGGAGTCCCTTAAACGAGACAACCTCCGGAGGTAGGTAACTTGGCATATCGCTGGACACACGAGAAAGGAAAACAATCATACAAAAGCTAGTGTGAAAAAAATGGGGCGCCCCAGTCTCTGAGAACGATATACGTCAGTTTCATATGACCGCTGCTGAATTTAGCCAGCCCAACGTCCCTGGAGGGGTGAGCAAACCGGCTTGGCCTAAGAAGAATACCTTCGAATCGGCGAAGGTGCGCCACTCAGGTCAATGGTAGAGGAATTCGCCACGCAACGATTCAGAATAAAGAAGGCGTCAGTCCTTAACGTGGCCCACGACCTCTCACAAAAGTACAACGCGCCCACCGATCAGGCACCGCTCCATGTCACAACGTGGGCCTCCGAAGG
>BLXT01008384.1:1966834-1979370 GCA_019648995.1 Plakobranchus ocellatus
GGGGGGGGGGGGGGTCATCTTCTCCTGTAAGAACAGCGTAAGAAAGAGAGGGGGAGAGGGGTCTTGAACCAATGTAATATTACACTTTAGTGAGGGTAAAGAATAAAAAGGAAAAAAAAGTCCACATAAAAAATAAAACAAAAGGTGAGAGATAACTATTCTTAACATACAATCAATAAATGAATCTGTCCAACAGTATCATATCCCCTATAATTATATTAGAAGGTTGATTTTCCATTTTCTGTTAGTTTGAATGATTTACTTAATTACTCTATGTAAATGTAGAATTGTATAATGTACATATGAATGTTTTTCATGAATATGTATGTAAAGTGCATAGAGCAGTGATTATGTTATGGATTTTCACGATATAAATGTCAAAATATCATCATCATCATCATCATCATCATCATCATCATCATCATCATCATCATCATCATTATTATTATTATTATTATTATTATTATTATTATTATTATTATTATTATTATTATTATTATTATTATTATCATTATTATTACTATTGTCATGAGAGGTCCACAAAAGCACTTTGACCGTTACACCGACAAAAGAAATAAGTTCAACTGCAATAATTTATATACTACTCTCTCTGATTTCACAAGATAAACAATTGATGAATGTTTATCTTGTCACAGAGTAGTAAGCCTAAAATATATTTGAAAATGCGACAATAAGTCATTGCTTTGAACATTTATTTAAGTTCTTTCGTCATCCAGATATTTACCAATTTGCATACTCAATGATTACTAGAGCTCCAGGCCCTTAGGATCCATGAAAATCTCTTCTCCCATTACGGACTGTTGAGAGTGTGAGAGTCTAAATAAAGAGTCCGTGCAGAATATTTTCTTTCACAACCACTGGCAAAGCAATACGCATTTTAAAGAAAAATTAATAATAGCAGTTTTGAAGAAACAGTATGCATTCTAAACTCCTTCAAACTTTCAACTTCTCCCGGCTGCTTTCTAAAACATTGTATGCTTCTCAAAAAGAATGCACACTTTACGCTAAAGCCATGGATAGGAGGTAAGTTTTCATGAGCGGAGGCCTAGCCCATCAGGCCAGAATAACGACTATGCGTGCATGCAAAATTTCACCATGTCATGGTCATTAAACATTTTGAAAAAGACAATTCTTAAACTACAGTTAATGCTTAAGAAGCTAATACCCAATTGACGATTCCTCTTCTTCTTCTTCCTCTTGTTATTATTTTTGATATAATTCTTATTATAACAGGTAAAAATGTAATATGCCGGAGGGGGGTGTCAAAAGGTGTAAGATTATATTTGAATAGCCCCTAACACAACGTTCAACATACCTGAAGATTTGCTGACCCACCCCCCCCCCACCAACAACAACAACAACAAAATAATAATAATAATACAAATGGCCATTAACAAAGCAAAAGTGCTGCACACTATACATACTCTGAAGTATATTTCTGCACTTTATGATTTATAATGTGCTTCATAATGGTGGACTAGATATACCAATAATCAATCAATTATAATTATCAATTAACATCGCTCTATCTCAATGCTCTGAAGCCTAAACTCTGAACAACTTACATTAACGTACTAATTGTCAATATTAATTTTTTTCTCAAAACAATTGTGCTTCATAGGACTACTTTTTGAAATTGACATACTTTTAAATTTGCTGTACATGGCTGTTTCTTGGAGGACATTGAGATTTTTTTTTGGGTAGGTATCAGATTACGATTTTGAGACGGTCCCCCAGTCCTCTCGCTCTCAGGGCGGATGAGCGCAATCATGAAGAAAGATGGATAACTTTTTGGAAAACTTGTATAATTTTAATTAATTTAAACACCCATTAACCCATTACACATTGATGCTTAAATTTGCTAACAAAGACCTGGCAAAAATTTTGGAAAAACTCTTTCATCCAATACTAAATACAACATTGTAGCATTTAAAATACACTCACTTTTTTGTCTGTCTAAATTTGTAGGTTACATGAAATGTGAAAAAAAGGTAATAAATTAATTGAAAAAATCATTGTGAGTCTCCAAAACAATCAAATAAAAATCGAAAACTGTACCTAATAAGAAAAAACCTTCACCTTTTGAAACTGAAAATTTCCTGAAGTTGCCATAGATCAATGTAAAAAGCAACAAAAATCGACACCATCCAAAATTTTATTTAAAGTCTGTGAACTACTACGAGGGATGTCCGAAAAGAAACAGGAAAAGGGGCATAACTCAAAGAGTTTTGATCAAGTAAATTTGAAAATCACACAGATTGAAGTTCACTCTTCCACTACTTCTCAACGTAATCCCCGTGGAGATCAATGCATTTTTGCCAGCGCGACAGCAGCGAATTGATACCCATTCGAAAGAAATCGGGCAGCATTGATACACTGACCCTGTGGCAAAATGTCTAAGAGGATCACACCTTTCGCATCCCGATATTGCAGCACTCTTGACCGCCTTAAAGAAGCAATTCGTCGCAAAAGACCTGGGCTCTTGAGAAGGGGTGTTGTGCTTCAGCACGATAATGCGACCCCTCATTCAGCAAACCTTACACAGCAATGGCTGCAGCGCTACGGTTGGGAAATTCTTCCTCATCCTGCCCACAGTCCAGACCTGGCACCCTCTGACTTTCATTTGTTTGGACCCTTGAAGCGCCATTTAGGAGGCATGGCTTTCGAGACAGAAGATGACCTCATCAGTGAATTGAGGAATTGGTTTGATAATCTTGACGTTGATTTCTTTCGAGTGGGTATCAATTCGCTGCTGTCGCGTGGCAAAAATGCATCGATCTCCACGGGGATTACGTTGAGAAGGAGTGGAAGAGTGAACTTCAATCTGTGTGAGTTTCAAATTTATCTGATCAAAACTCTTTGAGTTATGCCCCTTTTCCTGTTTCTTTTCGGACATCCCTCGCATAAATGTAAGTTTTTTTGACTTAATAGCCCTACATTGTAGATATCAGGTTTAGAAAAATAGGTTAAAATGATGTCATAAACTCTTCAATTATTCTTAAATATGAAATATTTAATAAAAATCAACATATTCTTAATAATATCAGGAAAAAAATTCTTTTTAGAGGATATAGATGACTACAAGAAAGGCACACCCATCTTCTTGAAATGTGAATGGGTGAGATCTGTAACAAAACATTTGATAGTAAGGCAATTTAAATAAAATAATGAAGGTTTTATTTTTCCTCTTCAGATGAGACTTTTCAATGAAAATGTAGGGGAAGCCCTGAGTAAGATGTTTTTGAGAATGCTCTAAGTGACAGAAAATGCAGTATCACATGTTCATTACTTTAAATTAGAAGGTTCAAGAGTTTTCTGCCTAAAACAAAAAAGAAAAACTGTTTCGATCAGAAAAGATTATTTGATTTACTATAGAAAGTTCTTTGGAGGATGATACGGATTGTGTTCATATACAGCCAAAATAATTTGCATATAACAGAAGCAATGAAGACTTTTCAAGTTGGTATATAGAAAAGACTCGGTCTAAATTTTGACCCATCATGCCTTCACTTTGCGATTTCTTGAAAATTATCTAAGGCAACCACACAAGATACTGCATTCCATTTGTCTATTTCTGCTGCATAAAGCGAAGTTTTCAGACAACCTTTACTTTTTTTCGGGTGAGAAGTTAAAAAAAATTTTAAAAAGAAAGTAATAATAATTTTATAACTTTTGAAAAGAATGGAGTTACTTATGAAAATGTATTAAAATAACAACTTTCCTTCAAGATATAAAAACAATTCTTTGAAAAATTAAAACTGAACAAGCGAATTCAACTGAACATTTTAAGCCCATCTAAGCAGGAGGAAACGCTTGACTGCACATGACTGCACAGCAATTAGGGAGGGTATAAGGCATAAAGAAGGTAACCTGAGAAGAGTCAACCAGCAAGACTGGACCCAAACCATTTTCCTTCTCTGGAGTAGAGGAAAAACAGCTGTGGTAACGGTTTATGAACGCCATACCTTTTTTTTTCTTTATTTTTTTGGGCTGTATCCATGGTGTTTAGTTTGTCATCATCTGTTTAATATTTTACACCGATGAAGCCCATACTACGAAACGTTGCAATGTCCATTTACTTTGTGATCACTGTTTAGTGTTGTTAACATCTAGTTGGCAATTGTTTACTTTGTTTTTATTTTATCAATTCAGCTGCCATTGAATCCTTTAAATCCTAGATTTTATATTCTTTGAAGTGCTTCCTAAAACAGGGGAGTGGTGATCTTGCCTATTTATATACAATTATGTTATGAAAGGTCTAAAAAGAGAATTCAAAGCTGCCCCATTACATGCCTGATTCTGCTGTAGCGTTTTAGGTGAGCTCTAAATCTAAATGCTTGTTATCAAAACATGCCAGGGCACAAGCGCATTACCAGGTGGAAAAGATGTGAATAGACCCCTGAACTAAAAAAAGATGGAAGGAATAGGCTGCCACAAGAGAGCTTCTAGCAATATGGCCACCGCTATGGCATTTGGAGCTAACAGTGCATGCAAAATGAACACTTGCACATTCCATTTATTGATTTATTGCACACCCACCCACGCACATATCCAGTTTTATCTTTGAAAAATTTCTTTTTCCATGAGCAAAAAGATAAGGAGTCATTACACATCCCTGCCTCACACCTCTTTTGATGGATTTGAAATCACTATGTTTTCCTTCAATTCTTACAATTCATCCACAATCCCAGTATAAATTTCTAATAACTCTCAGATCTTTCCCACCAATGTCTAATTTTTCTGGCATACCAAACAGGTCTACATGCTATACTTTGTCAAAGGCCTTAGAATAATCAATGAAACTGGGATAAAGATCTTTTTGCGCTTCTATACATCTTTCCATAAACATTGACAAAGTGAATGTTACAATTCTAGTCCCTTTATAATATCGTTATCAGGCATAAAGCCAAACTGTTTTGGAAAAATTTCTGGTCTGAGACTCTTGCGCATTCTTTGCATCAAAACACGAAACATAATTTTTATAAAATGGCCCATTAAACTGATTGTTCTATTAAGCTCACATTCTGTTGCTCCTGGTGTTTTAGGCAGTACTATAAAAACAGATTTACAAAGATCTTTCACTTCTATCTAATCATGATTTTTTTTCTTGGGAAGCTACTGCTGGGATCTAAAATTGATAAAAAGTAGAGAAAAACAAAACAACTGTTTATTTTCAAATCACAAGCAACCAAAACCATAAAAGGTTATCCATACTGTGTTAGTGTTCTAAAAAACATTTGATATGCGTACCAAAATCTACTATTTCTAATTCTTATTTCATGGAATTGAAAAAGGCATATCTATCCCTTTTGAAAGATCAAAGAAATGCCAAAATGTTAAATTGTGAAACCCCATACTTCAAGCTTATAAAATCACATTCTCCCCCCCCAATTATACAAAGTTGTGAGAAGGTCTTTTTTCAAAGCTTGTAAAGGGAAGAGAAAATTAGGAGTTAGACTGAAAAGTTTTACATAATGAGATGCACACAAAGTGAAAACAGAATTTTAGAAATTGGCAGATGCCCCAACTTTTGTTAAGCCATGCAATATATTGAAGCTAAGTTTATCTTCTTTTTACATCTCTGTAGATTCATAAGCTTTTTTCAGTGAATAAAACAGTTTCATAATCAATTATCCCAGGAGAAATTAAAGTTTAAAATATGAAATCATTGAAGACAATTGAGAGTTTGAATGACAGTATCACAAGGCTTTGCAACAGTATTAAATACAGCAATAGAATCTACTACATGTATCAAACTTTGTGTCCACCTAATGCTGCTGGGGCATTCTGGGCCTTGTTGGACTGGTTGCTGATGTCAGAGTCAAACTTGAGACAGAATGGTCCTTGTTTGATTCAAGGCAACATTGCTGACCTCGTGAGATTCTTTGTGAGAGAGGCCGTCAAGTGAGTGTTTAGAGTAAGTTGAACAGTCAACATTTCAACAACAGATGAGATGACTTCAGTAACTTAAAGTGTTTTTTTTTTATCATCCAGAAAGATCATGTGAAAGCGTTTTCAAAGACAATGTTCAAAGGCACCCAGATATCTGTTTCGAGTAAGTTTTCTGAAAATTGAGTTAGCTGCTTGCCATAAAAATTATAATTCTCTAATACTAATTATGATATAAAAATGGACATACTGAAGAATGTTCAAATTCTTTTGCTGATTTTAAGTCCATCATTGTATTGGTATTCTCTGACCCCTAAGAGATTTTTGTAGCATTCTAAGGTTGTGAAACCTTGTGGGTGGGCATAAGCCAATAGGTATGCTAAGGATGTATCAAAAAGTAGAGCAGATGCCTTGTTTTTTTTTTTTTTTTGCTTTTGTTTTTATCTCGTTTCATGTCCAGCAAGGTAAAGAGTAATTTGTTTTTTTTTTTTAATATGTGAAGTTGCAAGAACTGCTTTTTTCCCTGAAAAAAAAAGGTCAGTGGATAAAACGCAATGGCAGTTTTTAAAACCTAAGAAAATGAATAGCATTAAAATTTTAAAAACAAAATACTGAATTTTTAAAAAACCTTTTTTGTGCTTTCATTTCATTTTTGTGCTTAAGATTGTAAATAAAATGGTTTTCATTTAAAAAAAAACAACCTAAAAACAAAATAGAAATATGTTCAGTACCTGAAATTTAATAATGAAAGTCTTGACACAATGGGTAGCTAATTGGAAAGCTATCAATGATGCTTCCTGTAATGTATTTTTTATCCTACTCGAGAAGATATTTTCTGTGTCTTTCATCTAAAAATTTTCAGCAGTAAGGAGATTATTAAAAATTGTTTGTTCAGGTTTTTAATTTCCTTTTTTTTTAAACATTTAAACCATAAGTTTACTTATAAATAATTTTTTTTTATCTTTGAGTAGTATGTTCTTTTGTAATGGCTTTTTGCGATATGAAAATTTGAAATGTGAATGAAAATATTGCTTAATTTAATTTAAAGAAAAAAGCAATTAAAATGTACTGCTTATCCTTTAATTCACATTTTTGCAGTCACATGTGCGGTAATACAAGATGTTGACATTGATGTCTCCTGGATGCTTCGGAGATCCCCTTGTGCTAGGGAGTTCACAGGAGTAACTGGGGTGAGTTAGACGTAATCTTGATGTTCCTTCTTGTATATTGCAAATTGGATCTTTGTTTTCTGTGTGATGTATCAGCATGCTTTTCATTTGCAATTGTGTCCTGTTTAATTGTAAAAATTTATGCTCATTCATTTTGTGCACATTTGAATAGATGTGTTACTTATCTATCTTCATGACTCTAAGTAAGAACATGGGATAGGTGTGTTCTTTTTGTAAATAGATCAATAATGATATAATTTGTTTTCTATGATAATCATACTCAGGCTTGCCAGTTCAAACTTATTGGTCCATTTGTTCTTGTAACCATAACTCAATCAAAACTTAGTTGTAAATGTTAAAACATTGAATTAATAACAATTTAAATAAATATAAAGAATAAAAAGTTTTGAAAGATTTTATTGCAATTTATCCTTAAATGTATCTTGAAACTGAATTAAAATTGCCAGAACGTATTGTAAGTTTCATCCAACTTTGATCCAATGTGTTATAATTATTATTTTGTATTATGTTTTGCTCTCCAATTGCAAGACCTTTTATTTTTTTTTTTAAACATGCTTTTCAGATGCAATACTAAAAAAAGGCACAAATTACATTATAGAAATTGATTTCCAAAATATTTCAGATTAAAGGGGCTGGTTTTTATTGGTCACTTGATCCCATAGCTTTAAGGCAGCTACCTTACCCTGAATTTGAGTACCTGAGAAAAGATCACGAAGTTCTAAAATGTACACCAAATGGACATTTATTCTTAGAGGTAAGTCTATCTTTTTATTTGAAAAAAAAAGTCATGTATTAATTAAATGTGTATGTCATAACGATAACAAATGAAATTGGTGACTATAGCAACAATGATTAAAAAATTAATAACACTTTTGAAGTAGTTGAAATTGGTCCTTAATCAGAGTCTCTTATTTGCCAGAAATGCTCTGGTAGACAAGATTTATTATTTTGTCATTTTTTTCTTGGACATATAAGATTAGGTGCAACACTGTCACTTCCATTTAAAAAAAAAAAATTATTCACTAAAATATTCAAGGGAACTGAAGTGATTTGGGAAAGATTGAAAACCCGATTTGTAAAATAAAAAAAATAAACTGGCCATTACCTTTAATTAATCTGTAATGTTAAGTAATTGGAGCTTTACTTCTCTCCGTTCCACAAACTCTTCGGTTTACCCAGATTAAAAACATCATGTTTCACTCTTTGTAAGTACATAATGCCATTACTGCTACCGGAAATGCTTTGTTAAATACTGGAATGAAGGCCCAAAACAGCTCTGGCTAAATTGCTTGAATTGCTATCTCTGTGTCAAGAGCACTTCAGAGGGATCTATGTGTGCTGGTTTTAATAGTACAATGAGCCAGAATCTTCACTGATGGTTTTGTTATATCCGTTACCATCGTATTGAAACTGTCCACAATGGCAATTAATATTAGGATAAATTCAACATACATCAGTGGTGGGCATTCAACCGCTGTTGTAAAATGTTAGTGACAAAAATGTTTTGTGTTATATAAGGAAGGATTGATGGGTGATCAAAGATAAGCTCTGTCCGCAGATCACAAAAAAATATAATAATTCTAAAACCCATCCAAGTAGTCTGAATTGTCAAAAAAATTTTTTAGAGCAGCGTACAAATTGCTGATTATACATGGACAATATGTATTAAAACTGCCAAGCACATAAAGATCAGACTGAACCACACTAATTAATAATATTGCAACTGTATCAACTTTTCTGTTCTGTTTCCCCTATTATGGAAAAGAATAGCAACTAATATGGTGCAACTATTTTCTGTTAAAATTAAACCACAGTAATATTGTATCAGAACAGGTATCTTAACTCATATTAAAACATTAAAAAAGAAAACAAGAAACACAACTACCGTAAGAGTTAATGAATTCCCTTGTTATTTTTTTTCAGCCATTCTCATATGACAAGCCAAAGATCATGAGGCAATCGGTAATGACACGTTTTCTTTTCAGGTCTTTTTAAAGTTTTATTTGCCTACCTTTTTTGTCTAAGATTGTGAAGGGCTACTGGTGGTGGTAGAGGTGATGTGAGGTAATTTGTGAGTTCCAGCTCAAAACTCTAACTTGGCCTGATAGGGGCCAAACAGCCTCAGATCATTTAGTAATGGACAGGCTTTATGATGCAAACTATTAGACTCTAGAGTTGGTTTTTTTTTCATGGAGTAGCGTTAGTTATGTGTATTTGTAAGAGAGAAAGAGACTGAGACTGATTTGTGATGTTGCTAATCCTTCCTTATGTAGCCACCTTTTGTTCTTCATATCACTCTCATGACCTATTCTATGTTCTGATGCTGATGTGACCTCCACGAAAGAAAATTGCTTCATTATTGTAAATTCAATATGTGTTGCCCTGAGACAAATGGAAGCGACATACGGCAACTAAACATTTGAGGCATCCAAAGTCTTTAAAAGACATTGTTCAATTTCCTCCAGTTTGACCATGCTGAGTTGACTGATAATTATCACTTTGGCATAAATGTTGAAGTAAAGAAAAAAGTGTGTCAGAATGTTTCCCCAGCTGCCTAAAGACAAATTGAAGTAAAAAAAAAAAAAAAAAAAAAGCGTGTCAAGTATCAGAGTGATCTGTTGAGAAGCACAAATTTCCAATCATGGAATGCATTATAGACTCTATATAGCTTACTGGAATCTAGCTCTAAACTTCCAATCCTTAAATCTAGATTCATACTTTGAAAAGGAAAAGATGTAAAACTTAGAATGCAAGAGAGGCTTTCCACCACCTTGTTCTATTTTTGAATTATATATAGCATCTGCCATGTTTTTCCATCATTCAATTTTGACAGTTAGATCTGTGGCAAATGAGAATTAAATTTTGTGACATGGATTTTTTTTTTAGGTTTATTATTATTATTTATTACTAATGTTCCGGCAAAGATATATATATATATATATATATATATATATATATATATATATATATATTGTTCCATTGAATATAAATTCTGTTCCGTAAACAGTGTAAAAGGAGATAGCGGAGAAAGGTATCACATTAGCCTCTTAAAGTATAGAGAAGGTAACAATGATTGGCAGTTTTTGATTAGATTTGACAACTCAGTTTCAGTATAGAGCGCAACAGGGATTGCAGAATTAACGTCCTTAATCGAAAGTGCTCACATGGGCTGGAGAAAAATTCTTCCTTGTGCAAGATAGTACCATTACAATCTAAAATGATTGTACCACAGTACGCAAAAGTTTGTAAGAAGGTTTGCTTTATGTTCCTAATTCTAGATCTGCTTTTGTAATATTCATAGCCATCCCTTTCCTCATTTTACAAGACTTATAAACAAGGAGGAAACAAAGCAGTCGAAAATCCAGCTTCTAAAGATAAAGGGGGTGTGAAAAAAGTAGCAGCGGTGAGAAAGAGGAGGGCGGCGGAGACTGCAACTCAGCCACCCAAAAAAAACAACACAGAAAATGCTAATGCTGTCAAGACTACTGTTCACGCCTTGGAAAAAGGCGCTGACTCATCAAAGGTAAAAAAAACAAATGGTATTTTCTTTCCTTTTTTATTTCAAGATTGCAGTTTTTTCGTAATTTTTTAAATTTACAGCAGAGAATTTTTTTTATTCTACACAGAAAGTTAGATGATCAATTACCTAATTTGTTATAAAAACAAAAACAACAAACATTTTTTGGGGCTATATTGGCTTTATCACAGTGAATTCGTAGCTGATCTGCCTGGATTCAATGACTTTTGAAAAGTAATGAAAAAATGGGGATGAAAAAAAAAGTCTTCTTTTTACACTATGTAGTGGTGTAAGCAGATTATCATTCACATATGTTTCTTTTCTTGTGTGCATAATTCGGAAGTCTTGACTACAGTAACAACTAAAAGATTACCACGTGATGTTTTAAAATACTTGAAGCTGAAATTTCATTGAATGAAGCTTTCAGTCTGAGAATAATGTGTGCCTTGTAATAGATATGTTGAAATTATGTCCCATAATAACATATATTGATTGACCATCAGTGCCAAAAGAATTATGGGCTCCTTAATCATGGAGCGAATTTTATGGAGCGAAACATGCATAGCCAGGAGCAAATATAATGAGGGAATTTTTCTCTCCAAATATCCTACTACTAATTAATTTAAATTCAGTAATCATGAGATCAACTATATGCACTTGATCTATACTATATTGTCATTTTCCTTAGATTAATTAGATGGCTGTTTTTGATGAAGCTGTCACATAAATGAGCCAATTTAGTGTTTCAAATCATGCCTTTCATTTACTTTTCTCTGCCTAATTTATTCATCTCCGAAATATGAATCATAAGCTTTTAAATCAGTTTTCCATTATTGCTTGGTGGTCTTTTATAATCAACACATACTTGTTTAGAAATACAAATTCATACGTATAAAACCTGCCATAACTCTAGGTATCAACAGCTGATATAGCTGGCTCCATCACTCATTTCCCTGAATCGGTAAGTCTACTGAGATAAATTGCTTTGTTTGTTGCGTAAATGCAAACACAAGACTTTTTTAAAGTGAGACATTTTGCTTTGCAGGTGAATTTATTTTACCAATAGGGGTAAGCACCAAGCAAGCATTAAGTGTAAAATACGAGGGATGTCCGAAAAGAAACAGGAAAAGGGGCATAACTCAAAGAGTTTTGATCAGATAAATTTGAAACTCACACAGATTGAAGTTCACTCTTTCACTACTTCTCAACGTAATCCCCGTGGAGATCGATGCATTTTTTGCCAGCGCGAATTGATACCCACTCGAAAGAAATCAACGTAAAGATTATCAAACCAATTCCTCAATTCACTGATGAGGTCATCTTCTGTCTCGAAAGCCATGCCTCCTAAATGGCACTTTAAGGGTCCAAACAAATGAAAGTCAGAGGGTTCCAGGTCTGGACTGTGGGCCGGATGAAGAAGAATTCCCCAACCGTAGCGCTGCAGCCATTGCTGTGTAAGGTTTGCTGAATGAGGGGTCGCATTATCGCGCTGAAGCACAACACCCCTTCTCAAGAGCCCAGGTCTATTGCGACGAATTGCTTCTTTAAGGCGGTCAAGAGTGCTGCAGTAACAGGCAGCATTGATACACTGACCCTGTGGCAAAATGTCTAAGAGGATCACACCTTTCGCATCCCAGAACACGGTAGCCATCACTATAGCTGCGGACCTCTGCACTTTGAACTTTTTGGTGACGGGAGAGGATGGATGTTTCCAAGTCATGGAGTCACGCTTTGTCTATGGGGTATTCAGATGGACCCAAGTTTCATCACCAGTAATCAGAGTGTCAAAGAGGTTATTGTTTGGTTGAAAGTCTCCATCAGGCCTGTCGCGATACACCAGAAATAAAAGGTTGATAATACCTCTGATGTAGGACGTTGAGTTCTTTAGATCGATATAGACCTAGCTGAAATAATGGAAC
>BLXT01008388.1:707617-719077 GCA_019648995.1 Plakobranchus ocellatus
TTTTGTTTTTGGCTTTTGAGGTTTTTAACCCTAGCATCTTTCAAAAGATCTTCAAAATATTCTAACCATCTGTTTAGTATTTTTGTTCTTTTCCATTCACAATATTCCAGCTTTTGATTTGATGTGCCCAGGGCTACTATATTTGACAATCTTAGCACTCGCATCTTCAATTTTTGCACGGATGAATTTATTATCTATATTTCGCTTTTGCCCGACTTCTTGACATTGTTGATTACCGGTAATCTATTTTTCTCTTGCAAAATTGCATTTTATCTTGATTTTTTTTTTGTTTAGGTCTTTGTATCTGACCTCTTCAATTTTGATTTGCATCTTTCTTCTATCGAATCTAGAATTTCTTTGTTTTTCTATTTCTCATGCTTTAGTGCATACTTTTTAAAATATTTTTCTTTATGTGACTTTTGAGACTTTTTTTCATTTCTAACCATAATTCTTCTACCCTTGTGTAATCCCATATTTGTGTTGCACATGTACAGCAGCTTCATCTTGTATTTCTTCATCAGATTTTACTAGGTTTATTTAGAATTTAGGACTGGCCTTTGTCTTTTTTAATTTTTTAAAATTCTTAACTTTTATTTCAAACTTACTTTTGACTGGAATATGTTCTGAATTACTGTCGGCTCCCGGCAGTGATATGGATGTTTTGATGGTGTTTTGTAATCACTGAAAGATAATATTCTCTGCTTTGTTTCTCCTTCTATCACCAGTGCTCTCCCAAGTCCACCGTCGTCTTGGGAGGTTTTGGTATAAATATTTGTGGTGGTAACATCATTGACTTGGCATTATTCAATTAGCTTACTCCCACGTTAATTTACAGTCTCTATATCATTGGGCCCCATAAAAACAGGACACCAGCTTCCCAGACTTGTTGCCGTTGTTTCAGCAAGTAAAATGCAAACGCCTCTTTCATGTGTATCTACACTCCCACTCCCCCAATCCCTCCGACATGTATAAATCAAAATCGTTCAAACAATTATGCAGCTAAACCAATGCACTTTTGGTCACCCACTTTTTTTTTTATATTTGCTGATCTAAACCAAAATATGTTTAAACCTTTAAGATGTCTACAGTGCGCAGAATTTCGGTTTAATAGTCTTTTATTCTTTTTATATCCGACATCACATTTCGGTCAATGTTCTAGATATATCTTTTACATGAAAAAGGAAATGTATCATTATTATGCTGTTTACAATGTACAATTTTAATCTGGTTTTGCAAAAATCGCTGTCTAAGTAAACGTATTAATGCTTTAGAGATACTAAATTTTAGTTGTCTCCTCACCCCACCCTCTTTCTCTATATGTCTGTCTCTCTTCTTGTGGGACCATTAACCAAATGTAATCATATCCGATGAACAGCATAATTTTAAGCCTGAAATGTAAAAGTTTGGGCATTAAATTAAAATTTGAACAGGCTGGTGAGGTTGCACTGATTACATGTACTTTATTTTAAAAGTGTTTTTAAAAATCAGATTCAAAATAGAAATATTTCCTGTGGTTGTATGATTTCGTGGCACGAAAGACTTAATTGAAAATTTTATCATTGGAAAAGTCAAGTCGACGAATTATGAAATATATTTTAAATCTACATTTTTAGAACGGCCTGGCATTGTTTTCTATTAATAACACCCGGTAAGCATTTTTGTACTGCAAATTCTCTGATCACACTTGTTGAGGTGCACTTTCCTTGCTGGTCATCATCCTGTTTCTAGAGCTTGAGCCTCGAAGACGTTGGTATATTTTTTTCTGCCTTAAAACCAGCTTAGCATGTCAGTGATTGAACCTATCTTTTCGAAAGCAGCTTAGGAAAAAAAAAGTCTTTGTGATCTTTCTTGAGACACCTGAGCTAGATTAAAAAAAAAAAAAAAAATAACATTATACTGCGCAGGTGTCAGTTCTTCATTTAGCTTAATTTGATGCTTTGCAACAGTAAGGTATGATTGAAAATGGAACATGTCGGTCTTGATAAGCCAACGTAGATCTTGCCTAAAAATTTTGAAATTTGAAACGTTAAGAAAAGGTTTAGAATTTTATAGAATCTACACTAATGATACAACCTGTACAATATTTTCTCTTTTAATTGGTCTGAATTTTTAACAGTATGAAGTTGGAATATCATGCAAATAACCTTGACCGGAAAAGGCCTCAAAGTGACAAGTGTCACTATTCAAGTTCGGGGGAAAAAATCTGCGCAATAGGGCAATTCGAGAAATGCGTGTCCAAACTCCAAAGACATTTTCCCGCCCACTCTACTCTTAGTTACCTAGCCAGCGATAAGGAGGCCCATCTTTCTTTACATCAACTACACACGTTATTTTCCGATCCATTTCACTATGAGCACTCTCATACGTATGTACATGTATTTTCTTTAGTGATTTTCCATCTTTAGCAACCATGAGTCAAGGAGATAAGGAAGTATGCATCGATAAAAAAGACGTTTAGATTCTATTCCTTGGTATTTTCTTCTAGCATATTTTTCTCTTTCTTTCAGAGTAGACTTAACCTTATCTGCATCATCATCTGTCCACCTCGATCAGAAATTTCTTCCTTTATCTCCTTTCAAGTTGATGTCGTGTGGATTATTTTCAATACTATTCTTCTACTTCTATTTATATTATTATTATTATTTACGTTATGTCTTTTCTGAACCGGAAGTTGCGATACTGTGTGTCTATCCCAATCCTCTCCAACTTCCTAGTCTTTTGTTTGTATTGCTAACTGCATTACATGGATAATATACTTGAACTATTACTGCATACCACAACAACCGCTTCACGATTCTGTCCTTTGTTTTATCCATTCTGAATGCACATGTTATAATAATATGTTTGCATCTCATGATTAGCTTAAATTAATGTCGCTTTAAAACTTTCTTTTCAATAATATATGTACATCTCATTAAATTTGGTTATAAGTATTAATGTTGTTCCAGTCCCCTCCCCCCCCAATATGCTTTTCATTATAGTTGATATCAAATAAAACTCAAAATTTCAATTTGGTTTAAAAAAAAAAAAAAAGAAAGTAAATGATTGAAGATCAGGAAAAGAGTACAAAATTCAAATTAAAGTTATTAAACAAAGCAGATTTGGCATCAATATCTTGCTTGGCCTACATAAAAATGTGTATTGTATTATTCTCCAGCGCTGAAAATTATTAATGTGCCCAATTTATTTGAATCGGATTTTAATTATTGCATGGATGCTTTCCCTCATATTTATGCCGTTGCAAAGCCATTATAGAAGTTCAAAATCTTCATATTTACATATCAATTAGGACTTAGGCTGCTAACGTGAAAATTTTCACTTTTGTTATGCAGACTGCTTTCACAATCCGTAAAGTAAGAATTTTTCTGGAGAAAAACATGCACGATAACAGTGCTTCTTGTTTTGTTTTTTTGTGCTTTCTAAGCTTGGTAATACATGTATAAACCAATTTTCTATTACATTTCTATCAAAGGCACAGTAAATAAGGCCAAAACTTTTATGCAATAAACACTTGTATGCATTTTATTTCAAAGGATGGAGGGCCATTTTAAGTCAGTTGCTTCTAAAAGATCTTTTGAGAATGATCTTTATATGTTTACCTTTAAAGTTAAAATAGTTTGAAAGTTTCTGTAGCATGATAGAATTACAAGGTATTTCTACTTCTAGTCTACATCATACATAAGCTTTGATGGTTCGATATTATTTGGTGAAAATGCAAGTTTTATAAAATATTTTTCATTTCAAGAGATGGAAATGGAAACGGATTTTCTAACATTTGCACAATGCTTTTCAATCAAATTTTAATAAAATCCTTTAATCCGAACCTATTCAATTCAGTTGACATTCTTGCGCAAGTGACAGATATATATATATATATATATAGAGAGAGAGAGAGTGAGTTATTTTGTGTCTTCAAGCTCAAACACTACATGAATTTCTACAAGGCTGACAATAGTGACCTCGGCATTTTCAACCCTTGTCTAGCTGAAACATGGCATCAAGCTTTCAACCCAGATTTCAGGGCCAGTTTGTTCATCACTACACAAACAGGAAAAAGAGTGAGGGAGATAAGTAGGTCTATATCTTAGAGGAATGCGAGCATCTTTCAATTTCCATTAGAATGAGAAGGGTCTAATTTAGTTTATAAAATTACCATTATGAGAACTAAACTACAGTTGTTCACTTGCCTGCCTCACTCTTTGTTTGCTTATAAGATCTGTTAAATAGCACACAAGATTTGCAACAATGTTTTTTTAAATACATGAAAAGAGTACAACCACCACCTCAAACTTATAAGAACACATTAAACAACACAGAGTATACGTGACAACGTTTCGGCCTTAAGGCTTAATCAAATAAAAAAAATGACAATCACAAATAAAATACCATAGATACTTGCTAGGGAAACGATGATGACATAAAATATAAGCTAAACATTGAAAATGCGTTATTTGGAATGAAAATAATAATCTTCTATTTTATGTCATGATCATTTCCCTAGTAAGTATCTATGGCATTTTATTTGTGATTGCCATTTTTTACTTGATAAAGCGTTAAGGGCGTTGACACGTATACTCTGTGTTGTTTAATTTGTTCTTATAAGTTTGAGTTGGTGGTTGTACTCTTTTCACTACATTTATTTTATTTCCTTCAACTACATTGCATCTTCAGGATCCTTAAACGTATTTTTATGTTTCTGGGAGTGCGGTATATATGTACACTTTTTATTTACTTCTATTGAAATACACACATAGAAATAAAAAAAAGAAACAACTAAATCTTGCTTTACAAGATTCTTCTTTTATAATTCTTTTTTATTAATGCTAAATAACAATGAACGAAAAAAAACAACAACCCACAATTGAAAGTACACAAAATAGTATGAAGCATAGTAGAGGCATAAACTCAGGCAGCCCATGAAAACATTTCCGGAAACTTCTAAGAAATGCTTTGTGACGCCCATTGCTTCATCTCTGTAGGACAGTTTGGATATTTCTGAAGAGCATCCATTATCTGTAGCAAAAGAAAAGGTAAAGAGAGGGTTAAGTGAGAAAAATATTTGCTTTTATAAAAAAAAATGTTGGAGAAAATAACAGAACATTATTAACAAATAAAAAAATTGGACACTTATTTGTAACCAACTTAAGCCAAATGCTATGAAGTCATGAGTAATCCGCAAATGCAAAACGTTAGCTGAGAATGAGGCTATATCGCAAATTATTTACAGCTGTTCAATTGAATGTAAAATAATCAATGAATAACACAAAGATTTTTGATGATCAAAATCGTACACCTAATATAAGTGCATACAATAATTTTTTTTCAATATCCCAGCTACAGTTGTTTTTGCAATATATCTTTTTTGGACATGAGCTAAAAACAACTCATTTTTCAAGGACAGGTCACAAATATTTTTTTTGAGGGGGCAAGGATTAAGGTTTGATTTGACTTAAAAAGGATTTACCCATGCAATAGGAAAGGCATTAAAACTTAACGAGTTTAGGAATAGGATTTTATCTGCCTAATCAGTGCCTGATAAAAATGTAACTGCTATTGCCTCTATATAAAAAATTGTTCCCTAGAAGTATATTATCAGATATTAAGATGTCTGGAAAACCTTCTGATCAGGACAATTAGTCCCATATTAAGTGTTTAAAATTATTGATTTATATGAAGCACAAGTCCTTGGATCTGTTTGTGGGTGGCACGGTCTAATTATCAAAATATAATCCTAACATGTTTAAGATTTTTAGGCTATAGTCTTGTTTAACCAGATCTTTACTCAGCAAAATATGATAAGCCAATTCATACTAGAACCCCCTTCTGCTGCATAGAAATTCTTTCAATTTCTACATCCTTAGAGTTTCAAGGACATTGATATTGTCTAAGAATTGTCAAGAATGTTCATCTAGATAAAAATTTAAAATACATATTTAAACTTCTACATCTGATCTAGATTTACTCTCCTAATATGGCTGCCTGCCTAAAAAAAAGACCTGAGCTAGAGATCCTGCCCTAACGCTTGTATTGTGATTATAGTAATTTTAACATAATATATAGATAACTAGAGGAGAAGTTGTAAATTGGTGAGGTATTTTGTCAACATGCACACATCTTTCTAGTTTTTTACAAAGTCTGCAGTCTGTCCTGTACATTCAATTCAAATCTTGCTCCAACTTTAAACTGGTTTGTTCCTTATCTGAACCCTCTCACAAAGATGATTCATTATTGAGTATTAAAAAAAAAAAAGACACGAGTGGAAAGAGCATCGGGTGCATACAAAGGGAGACAACGGTTGAGATATCAAACAGTAAGCACAGGTATCTGCTCCACTTATTTTTACACTGTAATTATTTTATAGCTGTAGATGATTAATTTTTCAAAAATTTATAACAGGCTAAAAAAAAGTAAAGGTTCCTTAAACCTGTATAACAAAAGCAACAATTTCTCAAGAATTGTGACAAATAGAGGTTCAAACAGAAGCAAAATGCTCAAGAGATGCTGTTGGATCCACTTCATAGCTATTGGAAATTTTTTTCATTAAACTTTGAAGCATGTGAATGGTTTTTGCAGCTCCCCACACATTGTCAAAAAATAAGTTCTTTTCATGAATTTTAAAGTGGTAAAAACTGCAAAGTGCAAGGAAGTATTTTAATATTATGCTAATATATAAATATGCAACTCCCCAATCATCCCAAATACTTGAAATGAATCTTTTTTCTATTTTTTTCTGATATGTGACCTTTAGCTTAAAAGGATTGGATCTCCTGATAATTGTCAAGCATGTGCATTTAAGGTGTGCTTTGAAAATTATATAAGAAAAGCCTACTCCACAACATTTTGTCGTGAGAAAATAAGGATTGCCATGAATTAATTCTTTCTAATTTAGGCATTGGTCAGCAATAATGAAATTTAAAGGAGTAAGTAAGAGAGAGAGGAAAGAAAACTTTTATTCTTGATCACTCTTTTTTTTTTTTCAAAAACTCTTTGAGTGCACAATGATGTGTCTGTGGAGTGTCAGGTTGAATATTGAGGAAATGTCACCTGTGCAGGATGGACAAGGAGATTCATGAGTTTGTACTCCTTCTGACTTGTGCCTCCACTACCATGGCTGCGGACAAGCTCTAGAGTCTGAAGGTGTTCATACGCCTATGGATAAAATCATTGAAAGATGAATAAAATATATCTTGATATGATTTGTAGGGTTTCATTTCATATACATCACAGATGAATCTGTCAATTTGCAGAGTCATTTATTACTTTTCAAATTGCTTCAAGAAAAGGAATGTCCCAAGCCCTGGTGCTTGGATTACTACACGACACAACTTGGGGCTACTTTATAATTAAAATTTACTTTAAATCAATTTTGAATTTATAGTTTAATAAAACCAAACTTAAAGGAAATTGCTTACAAGATGTCTTAAAAGCTAGACATTTGGTGACAGTTATTGCTACACCGATGTCAACAGCTTTTTAAAAAAATCTGAACAGTGTAACTATCTATCCACACTGCAACTTGGCTCATTCATAATCAGTATTTTAGCAACACCTTCTTAAGTAATCAAGGTTTTCTTTTCTGTCTGCCCAATTCTCTGCAATTTTCACCTACTTTCATAACAATGGCCTTTTCATACACCTGCATTCCAGATCTTTGTCTTGCAAATTTGAGGTACTCTGTGACACACACATACACACAAACAAAAAAAAAGAAAAAAAATTGTTGAAGAGGTTAACGGGACATTTCAACAGCAGTTAAAAATGTAATTATCTTATTCACTCAAACGTCCATGAAAAGAGTTGAATCAGTGGCAGCAACAGCAAACTTAATAAAACAAGTTTTAAAACTTTTAAAGTAGGCCCGATTTAAAAAATATGAATTTATTTGTGAGTGGATGATGAACTATTTGCATGAGCCTAAAATTAGAGCTTGTTAATGGCAGGCCCATCAAACCTATGAAGTGTTGCCTTTGTCAATAGGGACGTCAGAGGTTTGATAGGCCTGCCATCAATATGTTCAGCAGCCCAGGAGAATCTGACTAATTACACTTTGGACTTATCGATAAATGAACAATGTACTCCTTATGCCTATACCAAATCTAAAAAAAAATTGGTAAAGTGGGTTCCACGCTTAGTTCAAGCATCTGGGAACCAGGAGTAGGGTCCTGATTGTTCATGGTATACCCAGTCCACCATTAAGCAGTGATCTCAGAGTCCTGATTGTTCCTGGCATACGCCATTACTTTACTTTCGTCGGGTCTTAAGAGACCTGGCTACCCGTTTAGTGCTGGATAGATACAGAGGAGCAATGAAAAATTGACTTGGCCCAGACTGGGATTTGAACTTCAGACCTCCCACTTGGTAGCCAACTGCCTACCAGATGAGCAACCGCTCCTACTATTCGAAATCTATGAACTGAAACTACAATGTTTTGCAGAAAAAAAATAGGTTTTAAGCTTGCCATGAGATCACTAACCAAAGATTTTAAGCAGTCTCAAACATTGCAAGACTATGCCAAAGATTAAAAGAACTTGGGATATAACAAGTTGACAATGCGACAACTGCGCCAGTATTTATTACCCTTGCTCCTGCCAGAGTATATCAGGCTCAAAGTCATTGAGGATACCTTTACACTTTAGCTTTTGTTCACTCAAAATAGGTAAAGTCTAAGTTTGTCGTTTCACTGTTCATACTTAAAATTAAAGATTGTATTTAGGTTACTTTTTGAGACAATAAAAGAAATTGTGCAAAAAGTATCATTAGCTTGATTTACTCTGGCCATCTCATATTTTTTGTTTGCCCACTAAAGGGTGATCTCAGGCTTTTAGAACGTTCTTATGTCTGAGCTTTGATGGCATGCTGAAACTAGGAACAGTGACAGAAAGCTCTTGCCAATTTCAGGACACCTCTAGTTACATCCTTTTAATCTTCAGAAGAACACAACTTTCAGTTCTTTTTCCCTCATTACCTCACTGAAATTCCCATAAATAAAATGTATCTTACGACCAGTGTGAGCAAGTTGAAAGTCAAATTTTGATCATTTTTTTTTTATCACTGAATAACCTGATCATTATTTCTTTTATCTTTGCATAGGCAAAAAAATGTGTACATTTAGCTAGATATATTTTCAACCAGCATATTTTAAAGAAGTAGAGAACAACTTAAAACTTATTTTTTCCCCAGAGTTTTTTAATTGACATGCAGCTCATTAGGACTAATCTAAAAGACACATCTTCTGATCTTCTTCTTTATTGAGACAACATTTTAACCACAACAAGCAATCAAAACAAAAACAAACAAACTGTTCAATAAATAAAGAAAAAAGACTAAATCTATACCAAATTGCATCCAGTTGGGCATTAAACATAAAAGTTTATGAAAGTACAAGTCAAAGGGGTTTGCACTCACCACTATAGACCATCTCAAAATTAAATGGTTCTCCTTCATAAATGTCTGTTAGATGCTTCATCGCAATGATGATGGCCAGCTCCAGGATTGATACACCTGAAAGAGTCAAGTTTCCCAACAATTATCTACACTGCTACACAGTTTGAGATATCTGAATAACCCTGCAGTATGAAATTAGTGCAGCAACTTATGAAACTGAAAACATGAAAGATTACAAACAAGGAAAAAAGACATTTTCTGCCCTGCACATTTGGCATGTAAATGCTTTTTTAAAAAATCTAATCTATCTCAATATGAGCAATAAAGAGAAAAAAATGAATATAAAAGTTGCTAATATGTCATATTTTCAAAAACTGATATTTTAATTTCAAATCTGAATCTTGCACTTTTGGATCATGACACTTACTGAATATTTGCATGTTATAGAGCGATGGTATTCCAAATTTGTTCCTAGTTGCAAATCTTTCATACTTATCAGATCTAACTTATCTTGACTAGATGAATATTCTATCCCTAAATATACCAAAATGAACAGTTTCTTTTTACTTTTTGATATGATGGAAACAGTAAAATTAGAAAGGGAACGAGGAAGAGGTGGTAGTCTTCCACAAATTTTAACGAGGAGAGTGGAGTCAATTCACTTCATATTACAGGATAAATTTGACAAGACCAAAGAGGAAAAAAATCCATTTAATTTTATGACAAATTTGAACTTAGGCTTTAGAGATTTTCATTGCATCATTTGCTATCCTTTTAATTAACAGCTGATATTGTTACTAAAACTCTGAGCAAAAAGAACTTGCGATAATTATATCTATGTAATTGGCTGATCTCCATCTTCAAAGCCCTCCCCCTCTTAAAAACATTAAAAAAAAATTGTTTTAAGTGAATTTGGTATGATTTTTTAAAAAACTCCAAAAAACGAACATCCCACTGAGCTCTGATTCTTTTTTCCTCATGTTTGACGTACACAAATCAAAACATATATACATGAAGATTTGGCATACCATGTAACATGGTGGACTTTGTATCTGTGGAGATCAGTTTGAAAGATGTGATGAGATCACTGGCACTGATGGTGGGATGAGCAGCACTGATGTTGCACACTGGGTAGGTCTGGAAAATAAAAATAATATCGCAATCTGATTACAACAGCTTTTACTCTGGCCACCAGAATCTCCCACAATTTCAATAATGGCACTCACTTTTACAGCCTTGATGCCGCAAAGGGCAAAAAAATCATACAGTTTAAAGCAAAACAAAACTAAAATATATCCAGAGAGAGGTAACGTTCAATTATATGTTATGCTATGCTGTCTGGCAGATAAACATTATATTTGTAGGACCTATTTTCAAATTTTTAAGGATTGATAGAATTATTCCATTTGTCAATAGGCCTGATTTCAACTGAAGCATCACAAACTAAACCCTCCAGTTTTCTTCCAAGTATTCTACCAGGAGAGAAAGAAGACCTCTGGCATCATTCATGAGGCTGAACTGTCTCTCCAGCACATCTTTCACAGCTACCTCATCTAGTAAGCTCTGAAAAGTTGAAAAAAAAAGTAACCTTGTGTGAAACAATTGAATTCTTTTGTTGTCTAGATTATGAAGTATATACTCAATGCGTTTACTTTGGTTGTAAACAATTGTGCCAAAAAATTTCAAGATGTTATCATTTCATTTGGAGAAAACATACAAGAGTTCACATTGATTCAAGGAAATATCCTAAATTAATGAAACTGTCGCTGAAGAATAAAAATTAATGTTTTCTCCTGTCTAGCTTGTCAGTGGCATATCACTTCTGCTGAAAAGGAAGAAAAAATCTGGAGTTTAATGTCTTCTTTCAGCTTTATTATTTGCGTATTCCAGATGCGGCAGCAACAAGTCCTCGAGGGCCTACAAACTTGCTATTTCTGGGAACCAACTTATGATTTTTCTAGTTAAGGGTTTTGTTGGCAGCTTTGCAATGCTTTAGAGCATAAATGGATGTAAAAGCAGAATGTAAAAATTTGTTTTCAGCAATTATTCCCTACACAGTTTACAAGCTTTTTTTTT
>BLXT01008389.1:14649-42271 GCA_019648995.1 Plakobranchus ocellatus
TACTACTACTACTACTACTACTACTACTACTAACACTACTACTACTACTACTGCTATTACTACTACTAATACTACTATTACTCTACGACCAGTATTTACTACTAGTTGAACCACTGTTTCTACGATTTGTGTGACTAGCTCTACTGTTAATCTTTCGGCATTCTTTACCTTCACGCCACTGATAGAACTAATACTGCTGTTGCTGCCACTGCATTACCAATACCACTATCCTGCTGCAGCAAAATGAAGAGCAGTATCGTCAGTGATAAGTCTACTGGCGATACTGCTTTTTGTTTGGCTACGGCAGTATAATTGTCACTTCTGCTGCTGCTGCTATCACAGCTGCCACTACTTTACTACCACTACAACCACTATACTATATATAGTGCTAGACCAAAGTATAAGTACAAACATTATTGGCCAGAGGCTACAAATAGGCCTAGTCTTGACATAGTAGTAATCTTGTGTTGTGCCATTTTCAGTATACATCATACCAGGGAGGGATAGAGACTTTTTTGGTATGATGCAGTTACTTTTTATCACCACAATAAATTTTACACCAACAGTTGCTCGATTTTCATTGGCAAGTATGTAGTATGTCACGAACTCAAAATCTAAGTGTGTGAATGTAATCATTAATATCAAAACCACTCACTTTTTTCAATAATATCACACACTATGGTGCCATACATATATTTCAAACGGAATTAAAATATGTATTGCCTGTGGTAAAGCTGTTTTCAAATCAGGCAGTCTTTAGAGTGCATTGGGAAAAATAGAGAGGAAAGGTAACAATCCATTTCCTTTGAACTTGTCAATTTTGACTGACTATTTGAACTTAAACAAACTATTGTTTCTCTTTTAAAAACTAAAAAGGAAAAACATTAGTACTTACTGTCTTGGCTGTCTTAGTTGTTGGTCCTTTGCAGAGCTTGAGTCCTTTCCAGAAGGCCTATTATCATTCTGCATAAATAACATAACAAGAAAAGCACATTATCATTCATTAAACCCTGCCAAAAGAACCTCTCAATTATCACAAAGGAGAAAAAATTTGAGGGAACCAGGAGAAAAGCATATAGCTATAATCCTATTTCTAAGTTACAATTGTATTTGACGTTTTCATTTAAAAAAAAGTAACAAATGGGTCAAGACACATTCTGTGGCTGGGAACAAGGGTGATACATAATGGTGCAGCTATCAGAATCATTAACTGTTTACATCAAAAATTTTTTTTAATGGTGTATGAGAGTCTTGCAATATATGACACTATTAAAAATCCATTGTTGCTGATCTCTGAGATGCATGAGACCTATATTTCCTAGGTCCATTTTGAAGCAACACCACACAAATTGTTGTACACCTTTTTATTATATACATATTCTTGCACTAGCTCCCAATGTCACTCCCCATGACACAAATACTTTAAATGAAGAAATAAAATTCACTTTATTCATTAAATTGCTTTTATGTAATCAATAAGAAATAAAACCAATCCTGCACATGATCTTAAAAGAAAGACAGAGGATCAAACTGACTTTGAATTTTAAAGAAAAAAATTACATTGGATATATATATATATATATATATATATATATATATATATATATATATATATATATATATATATGCTCTTGACGGCAGTGAATTTAAGACAATTATCAAAGACATTTAGGAAAAAAAAATTTTTCCAGGCATTGAAATATATTTCTTTTTAATACAAGCTGTTTAGGATTTCATAGAAAGAAACAAATCAGATCACTGATTGGGATAGTTGGAATGAGTTTAGGATGATGGCACCTTGTCAATTACTGCAATTTCATCATTCTGCAGCAATGATTAGTACTTTTCTGCTTTTACTGTAAGATTGGTTGTAAAATCTGTCTTTGCACTTTTTTCAGTACTTTTCACTGAACAATTAAAAAAAAGAACAATTTTATTCTGTCAAATCATGTGTGTTGATCTTAAAGGAAGAATTACAATCAAATAAAGCCTATTTTTGTGGGAGAGGTCTTCTTTTACAGATCATCATGGACTCCCACATTGTCTGCCTGCAATGGCAGAAAGAATATTGCTTTTGTCCCTCTGAAAAGAACCTCAATGATTTTGTAAGTTTGTTTTTGTTGACTTGACGATAAAATGAGAATCATAGTGATAGTGGATATCTGTTTATCCTTGGCTGCTTTATCCCTTTCCCAAAAAAAAAAAAATCAATATTGGTATTTGAATAAAAAAAAGAGCTACTGTGAAGTGAAGTAATACTCATATATATATATATATATATATATATATATATATATAATACAATTATATAACATATCCATATAATATTATTTACCGTTACAGATGCCCTCTTTTTTAGCTCATCATACATCATTTCAGCAATAATAATCCATTATTTGCATTACAATTTAAATAGCTTTTAAAATGATAAATCACCTTTTCTTTGTCTTCCTTAAGTCTCTGCAGTCTTTTAGAATGGTCTGCTTTCCCAGTCTGCAAACCTGTACAGAATACAAGTTTCATTGGCCTCTTTTGAGTTAAGGCATTATTACTGGTGGTTATTAAATTAAAAATGTCTAAAGATTTAGCAAAAATTAGAGATTTAAAGCTGGTTATAGGCAGAGTTTTAATTTAATTCTGACCTTAGAGCTTGGGAAATAAGCTTTGAACATATAACTTAAAAGGACTTGGGAAGTAAATATGGTATTGCCTTAACTAAAAAAATGATAAGAACTGAAATCTGTGTGCCTTACTGCACGCAAAAAGCCACAGCATCAATAATCATCTCTGCAAATATTACTCTTTTGACATACATCTATTCAATTTCACAGAAATTTAACACACTCAAAGACTTCATAAAAGAACTGCATCAATAAAAATTAACATTCACTCTCACCTTCTCTTAAGTAGAAATCGACATAATGGTCTCCATGTAAGGCAGAGCCTACATGCCTGGTGTAACCCAACACCTTTCCATTTTCTGTGAGAGATGCAACATCTGGACTATGGGGACGATATCTGTGTATCACATGAAGCCTATCCAGATCTTGCTCCTCCTGGATTACAAGTAAATGGATGGTTTTTTACACTCCCAAAAAAGGCAATTAGTTTTTGTGGAGACCAATCAAAAAAAATATTATTTATTATATCTCCTTCATAATGCTTTGAAATATTTGTAATTTCAATCTTGGCACAAAATTACCATAGCTCTTCCTAGTTTTCATTGTCAAAAGTTTAGTCAGTTTATAAAATGATGATGTGAAATTTGCAGTTTGTGATTTGTGTCTCATTTGATGCAATCTTAAAAATACATTTTCCAATTTTGATTAATAGGAAGATAATTTTTCCAAAGTAAGAGGCAAAATGAGATTGGGCACTGGAGAACTTCTCAATAGTTTTTAAAAAATTTATACCATTAATAATATCAACCCAAAAACTAAAGAAAAAGAGTGGTTAATGGTTTTTAAATTAGAGAATATTGAATTGTGTGGAAATATTGGCTGGGACATTACTGATGGTTCAACAAATTGTTCCAGTATGATTTGATATCGAAGTTGAAGTGAGGCATATTTGAGGGCCATTTTTCATACTCAGAATAGTGAAATAAACATTAGTATCTGCCAACAGGCAGAATCAAATAAACTTTGTTATTTGCAAAATCAATACATAATATTTAAAATTCTTGTTAAATAACACAGCCAATGAAAGAGAATATAATATATGTATGTTTCGCATCTGTCACTTGCTCCCTCAATCTACTTCTGGCTCTTGTTTGCCCTTAAACACTCTTCTTCCCGAAAAAAATAAAATGTACAGTAGACATTGCTATCTATATTACTCTCAGAACTTCACACTTACAAATATTTTGTTCACAGTCCGAGTAATCCTGTCTGCTTCATTTCTAGGAACAACACGTCGAGAGTTGTTAATCAACTTTGGTCGGATTATTTTTTGCTTGTCTTTTTTCCTGCTCTTAGCCCCTTCCGTAATGCTGAAAAGGGATTTCATTTGAATCATTGCAGAGATATCAAAAGCAAGCACAATTATAGAGATAACGTGAAACTTGTTTCTTTTGCTGTAAAGAAATTTGATTTTCTGTGGAGTTTTCACACAAAAAACTGTCTTGAAAATGGACTACCTTTTATAATGTATTTTAGCAAAAATTTATTCATAACCAACACAAGCAGCATAAAAAATTAGTAGGAAAACTTCCAAATAAAAAAAAAATATTATTTGATTTGAGTAGATCTGATCTGCATCCTCAGGGTCCTTTTAATTGCTTAATTGAGATTCTGTTTACAATAAAAATGAAAACGATCACTTGCCTAATATTTCCCACACAAATATTGTAAAAACTACTATCCATAATGGAATATTTCTCTTTGATTCAATGATATTAAAAAATCTGTTTAAAGACAAAAACAAAAATCTCTTTGAAACAAATACTTACCTGATTTGTACAAATATTCAACAACTTTTTTCAAACTAACCGTTCATTTTCATTGCAATGCCTGACATTTGCATCCTCATCACAATGTTGATCATGTGGCCCTTTCTTTTTTTCTCTGCTTGCTTTCTTGCCTCTATGATCACTAGCTTTATGCCCTGGACTCTGACTCTGTCTACATCTGGGACTAGACTTAGTTTTGCCATCTAGTTCTGCTTTGTCAAGCATTTGATACATCAAATCTAAGGTTTTCTGTGGGATAGATAAAACTACATGTACATTAATTCTGTTGAATTTAAAACTAGGCCAGGCATACCATGTTTTCAGCCAAGAAAAAATATTATTCAAGAATATATTAAAAGCTTTTCTTTGAGAATGAGCATTACTTCAAAATATAAAATATGATTCAGGAACAGGAAAAATGTGCTCCTTTAAAATAGTCCACTATCTTTTATACATATACAATTATGGACTGGGAAATTGTATCCAATATCTATGCTGCATACAGAGCTACAAAATGTCCAGGACAATAAGGTGATGATGTAATTTTGAAAGTGACAGAGACATATTTTTCCGATCATGTTTCAAATTATATGTATTAAAATAAGGAAACACAAATTGGCCGTTTTATTTTCCACTATCCAACTTTTCCATAGGCCATTGGACACAATTCTTCTATTTGCATGATAAGCCAAGCATTGCAACGCAAAGAAGCACATACCATATGCACTGGTTCATTGAGAAGAATGTCTCAATCAAGTTAAGAACTAGAATGTTGGCCTAGATATAGATTTGTGAGACAGTCAATCTAGGTCACTAATCAAACTTGAGCATTGGCATGATGTAAACATATGAATTTTAAAACATTTGAGTGTGCATCTATGTGAGTGAGTCTACAAGGGAATAAAAGAGGGTTTGGGGGAAGAGGGGAGAGGATAAGCAATGATTAGGAAAAAAGATAAGACTTCCAAAAAGTCACACAACAAAGGAAATTCTAAGGATGCAACACTTCTTTTCAGCTTGTCACGGTATAACCATGTAGTCATGAGAAAAGGAAGACATTTTCTTTGCATCACTTGTCTGATATTTCAAAACTGTTCATCACTGAATTCAGGCTGATCAAATGTTCATTCCTTTCTCTAAAATTCTAAAAAAAATCTTTTGCTTTTTAATGACATCAATTTTGTTATAACTAACAATTTTAATAGTACTAACAATTCTATACTGTAGAATTACCTTCATTTTAAGGACGTTAAATCATAATTGTATAGACAAGCAGTTAGTTTAGATCTAGATAAAAAATAGCCTGAAACAAGAAAAATGCCTTTTTCTTGGAAAAAGAACGCCATAACTAAATAAGAAAAAAGCAATTTCATAGCTAAGGGAAAATCAAAATTAAAATATAAAGCACAGAGAAAAAATAGAAAACTCAAAAAAATTATTACCAATTCCCCCAAAGAAAGAGAGAGAAATCAAGCTAAGACTGTATCAAAAGCTATATACTTATACCCCATTTTGGAATGGGTTATCCAGCTTGTATTTACATATTGGATGCTAAAGATTGATTGCTTGCATTTTAAATTCCCTTTAAATTACCAAGGCGTAAATATAGATATAATATAATCACAATTTCCATTTTATATTTTGTTCTTTAGTGACACTAAAAAACCAAGATTAAGATAAAAATGCATTTGACCATACCATTTTAGGTGTTGTTCTCAAATAACCTTGAGGATCAAACCTATCTTCACGCCGCTCAACATTCATATACAGCTCTCTGTTGATTACATTTATAAGAATAACACAATGACAAAATTTTTTTTTTATTTTAAAAAATCTTATAAACATTCACATTTAGCTCAAACACAATAGATTAGCTAATAGAAAGCATTCACAAATATAATGAAAAATATTCCACCAAAGTTTCTGATTACATTTCCAGTTTCAGAATAAACGAGATACTAGAAGACCTGATTTTTCAAAGCTCTGCAAAATTCATTATCTGTTTAGAGTGCATAATGCAAAGAACAGTAAATGTAATGAGTATTTTTCTTTTCAATCACATTAGGACTACTGAAAAACAGGAAGAGGAGTTTAAAAGGTATAGAAATACCCAGCATGCCTGCAAAGAGATCATATTGACTTTCTCAATATAAATTTAATAAAAGATGCACCAAAGCAAGAAAGGTCTATCTAAGCCTTTTTGTCTTTGAAAGGGTTTTGTTAAACTTAGAGATTCAATTACAATTATCATTTTAAGATTCAAGAAGAATAAGAGACATAAAAAAGGGAGATCAGAGTAATTAAAATTCTGCTCTAGGATTAGATTGTTACTAAGTAAATTGATACTAAATAAGAGGGTGAAGTTGATAATATCAGATGAAAAACAGAAGTTTTCAAAGATGCCTCTATCACAAGATTTCTTTGCAAATGTGATATGTTTTGTGTAATCTAATAGAGAGGGGTAAAACGATAAAACATTTTCATTCCTTGCGTGTTGTTTCATAAGTCTTGAATATGTTCTAGTGGAATATTTTCTTTTTATTTATTTGGAATTGTTTTCAGTTCTGCTACGCAGAGGCAAAAGAACATATTTGCATTTATGCTGATTGTCAGGTTATCCTCTGACTTAAAGCACCACAATTGTGTAGAATGAGGCAATTGCTATTGGACTCACAAGGTATATTTGTGACAAAAGTATTCTGACTTTAAATGACAAAAGTAGTGCTGCTATCAATATTTTCTGAATATGATTAAAAGAACATCAAATCAATATAGCATTACATTTCATTTTGAATGAAATGTTAGGGCAATATCAAATTTAGGTATTTACAAATTTTGGGTCTCATTTTTTGTATGAGAATTTGAACATTTCTACTTATTCGGTCAAAATATATGGCTATATATTCCCAAACACATGAAAGCTGTGCTCATAAAAGAAACAACTTTTGTTTTGATTTATTCTGATAAGACATCTGTCATTTTTATAAAAAAAAGGTCGCATTGTGAACTTTTAAAAATGTGTGAGTCATAATCTTTAAATGCTGGTCAATAAACTTAGTAGAGCGCAGGCAGTATTAATGTGCAAACTGAACACCTTGTGTTGCTATGTAGTTCTAAGTGTGTGAATCTATGTTTATATGACTCCCTGTTTGCTTAAGACAAGAAAACTTTATACATGATAAAGAAATGCCTTTGCCACAGGCAACAACATTTGTAGACTTACAATTTTTTAGCTACAAGAGCTGATACATCCTTTGCATCCCTTGGTGTAAAGGTCATTTTTTTAAAAGAGGTTGCACTCCCTGAAAGTCAGACAAATTGGATAACTCCTGCTCGCAAAGGGAAGAGCAATGTGAAGCTTATGAAACTGAATATAGATCTGGACCTGACATATCAGAGTTTTGATCCAGGCACAAGTTTTACTTGTCTACTGGAGTTAGATCGAGATCTAGATCTAGATATCTTTTAAGTTAAGCCTCAATCGAGACTTCAGATATATAGATCTAGATCTAGTTTAGATCGAGGAAAAGTTTCGCATCGAAATAAACATGTACTCAGTAATATATTTAAATACAATATGACATCAAATAAGATTAAACATGCGTTTTAGGATCCTCTTTCAATGTCCATAACACAACATTGGTGAATTTAAATCCACCTACGCCGCCATTTTGTAAACAATAGTACTGAGAGCCGTTGTCAGGCTAATATTTTTTCAAACGTGATTTAGGAAAAAAAAGTAATAATTCATAAAATATGCAGAAAAATATGACTAAGTCAGATTAATACATCTAAGACCATAAAAAATTTCTGATAAAGCAATCCCCCCCCAAAAAAGAAAAGAAGCATTAGGAACCCACAATGCTCGAGAAATGAAGGTTATGTATAATCGAAAAGTTATTAAAATTTAAAAAAAAATATTTTAGAAAGTTATTTTGATTTGAATCTTTTTTTTAAAACCTTTTTATTTGGCTCTGTCACCATTGGTAAATTTTATGATTAATTTCTCTTTTAGGTATAGAGAATTAAAAAACCTCGGACTAATACGCATCTCCATTTTATTTATCGAAAAATAAAATAAATATACCTGAGTATGATTACTATTTTTAAATATGAAGTATCGAATCTGTTGCTAATTGTCAACAATGGCGGCATAATTCAATCTATGATTTATCAAGAAAGGTGGCTGAATATGATATTTTATGCACAAAAGTAACAATCAAATGCCTTAAAGATATTATTAATTATATTAAGAGCCAGATGGTTTCATAGAAACTCCAATTTCTGAGATAATATTTTCTTCTCGTAGATCTTAGTCGTCTAATCTAAGATCGATTTATTATGTCAATCTAAATTAGATAGCTAGATCCAGATCTAGATCAATATTAGATGTAGATCTAGACTATATCAAGACTAGTGTTTAGTCTAGATCTAGATTTTAGAATAAGGGAAAGTTAGGGGATATAAACCTTGATGTTATAATGCAATGCAGATGTATTTAGATAAGTAGGCCAACATACAATCTTTACTCAAAGTGAGTAGCTGTAGGAGATCTTAAAACTTCATCGTGCTGTTTATTTTCAGTATGCTGTGAGTGGGCCAGGTGTCTTGTGTGTGTGTATGTAGATCTACAGCTCTGCAAAGTGGGATTAAGGTAGGTCAGTGTGAATGCGGGTGCAGCATAAAAAAAAACAAAAAACACAACAGCATTAGATTTAGAAATGTTTAAAGCTTGCATAAGTTTCACATGTTTAAAAAAACTTCTAGGGGACGTAAAACATTTCTAATTCAAGTACAGATTAATACGTAGTGGAAATAATCAGGGTAGATGCTTGAAGAAGAAAGAACCAGGTAAATGTAGGAAGCTGAAGAAAGTAGAGTAGATCTAGAAGGGAAGGGGGCATGCAAACGGGAGCCAAAAGCTAACGATCATGTATCTAGCAGTCTCTAGGCCTAATTTAGTAGTTATAAATGCCATAATTTGTCTGTCTAGAGGAATCATAAAAAAGACAGTATTGTGCCTCACCTTATGCTTGGTTTCATAAGATCTGTAGCACACATGTATTGATGGTGCTAAAAGTAAAACTGAATGTTCAGCCATTTTTTTAGATTTGGGGCCATTCCATGTGGCGTGTGTTACAACTGAAGACTACTCTGAGAAAGTTTTAATGTACTTGACAAATCAAAAGGAGTTTCATACATAGTTTACATATTTGTGTACAAAAATGATTACTCTACATAAGTGCAACCTCTAGTGTTACAGCTAACATTATGAACAAAGTGACTTAGATAGTTAGAATGGGTCTAAAGATTTGGGACATGTGTTACTCCAAGAAAATCAAGCATTCTAGTTTAACTGATTCAGTCCCCAGACTTCTCTTGCCAATGCATTAGAGAACACGTGTGTTTCTGTTTTTGTCATAACATGGCTCAAACAAATAAAAGCCCCATAGTGTTGCATATCAATTTTTACGGAAATGACTGAAGAGCACAACTTAATAATTTTCAGTAAATCTTTTATCTCATAAAAAAAATAATAAAATAAAAAGTTTGAAAAAAAATTACACCATTTTTTTCACACTCACCTCAAACTCAAGGGCCTGCATGCACTCCAAGGTACTTATCTTGTGTAATATCCAAAGGCATAATATTATGTCCATGTGTACAGAAAATTTCAAAGAAATCGAGCAAAAATTTTTTTTTAATGATTGTTATAATGACATAGACTACATTCTTACTTGAAACTTGAGTCCAGTCAGCTATGGATGTAGATCTAGAACTAGAACTAGGTCTAAAAGCTGCAATATCTGGGTATAGATCTAAAACTAGGTCTAGCATTTGTAGAATTAGATCTAGAGCTGTTATCGGAGAATCAATGGATACATCGTGTTTTGCATCTAGTCTCCTTTTCTTTACATTACAACTAGGTCTAGACTTAGGGGGCAAAGACTGATTGATACCACCCCGGTATCTATTTTTCTATCACTTCTATGGTTGTGTAACTTACACTAGCCTCAGAACCATTTGACAACTAATCATCACTAGAATCATCTACCATTTGGCTGAAAAAAAACCTAATGCCTTCTCTGCAGACATTCTATGATGGTATGGGTTTGATTCAACAATGTTTATTTTGGCAATGGTGAAAAGAGCACAAACATGCAAAGCATTTTCAATTATCTTGTATCAACAATACAATATATGAAAATGAAAGTCAAAAGGAAGTGTATAGTGTCCCCAATTGGCTCTTACTTTTGTTTTCATACATTTGCATTGAAATGCCAAGCCTGTGACAGCCGCTTAAGGGACTGAATCAGTTAAATCACTCTGATATTTCTAGATCTAACACACGATCTCACTTTCCGATCAGCTATCTCGTCTGGGTCGCCAATGTGTCACAAGCACCAGAAATAAAAGGTAGATAATATCTCTGATGTGAGACGTTGAGTTCTTTAGATCTATTTAGATCTAGCTGAAAATAATGGAACGCTGGAGATTGTGTGAAAACATAAAAAACTGAGTTTATTTAACTCAACAGCAGGAAATCAAATCAAACAATATTCATATAGGCCGTCAGTACAAAAACTAAATCCATCTCTATGAATCTGCGTAATCGTTATACATTGATATCTCTGTGAACTCTTTGCGTACTCTGTGTGATACTTTCATCAATCTTCTCCCGGTATTTATACTTTTTCCAAAAGTAAACTACAGATTTCTGGAAATCTATCCCATAATGCAAGCATAGAATATTTGAAAATATAGATCTAGAACGTTACATCATAATCCTAAAATCAAAACAAAGCATTCTTCAAGAAGATACAAGGGAAATCCTTGGACTATAAATAGAACATGAGTCACATTCGTTTACGTAATGAATTCTCGTTTGCTTTGCATAAATAAACTTCCCTTAACTGGGTCATTCTAGAATTCTCGAGTTGACGTGCATTCAAAAGCAAGCCCTAAGTCTAGTTTATGTTACAAAGAGAAATAACAGAAGAAATCGCAGATTTATGTGCAGAGCTTGGCAATACCACCATATAACAGAAAAGCGTTTGGTCAAGTCAGGCCTGATTTCAAAGCTATTATTGACTGCCAACATTGATAAACACTTTTAAAAAGTTAATCCTGGGAAAATGAGAAGTTTTGGAGTGGGTTGAAGTTTACAAGTCTCTGTCATGAGAGGGGTTTTTCAGGAATGGCCAAATAAAGGATGAAATTTTTTGTGAGCTAAAAACTTAAGAAAATCAGTCTGCCCAGTTCCTGTACACTTTCAAAGTCACTTTATTTTTGATCATCAGTTTTAAATTTTGGTTTGTGAGCTAAGTAATGTATGTCATGTACATAATGCATGGATTTATTGTCGTAACACTCCTCAAAAAATTGTGTAACACACATCACATGACATGTATTACAAATTTCAACCCCCCAAGTATGACAAATGTGTGAAGTTTAAAGCCATTTTTGTAATTTTAATGAATAGTACATTGGTATTTGGAGAAAATGTCAGACATTGGAGAATAAAGATTCACTTCAGTAGTTGTTAAATAAGGAAAGTAACATGGTTTAAACTTGACGTGTATTATATAGCATTCACAGTTATTATTTTTTGCCATATTAATAAAATTGCCGTAATTGTAACACAATGCATGATTTTTTTAAAATGAAGCTCATCCTAAGAATCATAAAATAAAAGAGCCATTTTCATGTCTCTAAATATGAACCATCCTGAAAAATTGCATAAAAAATATATAATGTCTGTCTTTACAAAAATAAACCCTTGCAAAAGCAAGCCAATTAAACATTTTGAACGCTTTCTTTCATTTTCTTTAGGTACTAGTGTGGTAATAAACATTTTTCATACAAAAAAAAACAAGTTTGTAGTCTCTTCAGTTTTAACTCTTTACCTACTGTTTGACATTTCATGGAATGGCTCATTATAGGCCCCCCCTATTTCTAACTCTTTTGACCTGATTCATCCCTAGATCGTTTGCGATGTGTATTATATTTTTCATAATTATTTAGGGAAATATTTTATCCAACACTAGATCAAGATTCATTGAAGATAAATGCCAGGTCTGAATATCTCATCATTGTAAAAATGTAATACCAAGGTTCAATTTAGCTATATATGAATTCTGTAAGACTCTTTTTCTGCCTCTCTCTGGCGAGTTTTAGAAATGTAATTGCAGGTTCGCATCCATAGAATAATCAGATTATTAAAATTAGATTCTTTGCTCTCCAGTCCGACATGTCCAGTCTATCTTTGGTTGGACAAACGTTACACCTGTCAAAGTTGAATTTACTTGGCTTAGCTTTTATTTGACATGGCAAAGCTTCTCTCTCTCTCTCTCTCTCTCTCTCTCTGGCTCACTTGATTTCTCGCTCTATCATTATTTCTCTGGTTTGCCATCACCTTGTCTGAATGTCTCCACCTCATCTACAACCTCAGCCACAGAATAGTTAACAGCAGTACATAAAATAGCCATTTTGATAAAATTCTGCATTCAAGTTTAGCTCATTGCCTCAGAGGTCAGAGGAGATCAAATTGTGCAGCATTTGTACTGTATTGAAAATCTTAGATAATGAGATGAATTATTGTTTTAACATTGATTCAGTGCCAATATGGTTTTATTTTTCCTCTTATAGAAGACCACACAATTGAAAGTGTGTCCTAGTCATATTGATGTTAACTTTTTCCTCAGAACATGATGGATACACCTCTTAATGTAGCAAAAGTCCCACGCAGAAAGTTGAAGAAAGTCTTGAAAAAGACAAAAAATTCAGCTGCTTTCAGTCATAACAATTCCAGCCACCAGTTGTATCAGAAGAAAATAAAAAGTGCCATCAACACCAGCTGTAAGTACAGTTCATTTATAAAATTTTCTTTTCTGTTATACAAGTTTTTCTGTGAAACAATGTAATGAGGTTTTTTATGAAGGTATTTTCCATAGCATTAGCAATAAAGGTTTTTCTTTTTCTGCTTTCATTTCTACATTTATCCTTTTCTCTTTCTCAGTAAACCTTACAAGCAATGTGCGGACGCTTCAGGCCAACAACCGCTCACTGGCAATTCGTGTGGAAAAACTGCGTGGAGAATTACGGTTAGCAATGGATGTACACACCGGTCTCCTGCGACAGAACCACAATCTAAATGAGCGAATTTTGGAATTAGAACGGCAGTTAGATATGGCACCGTCCATCATAGATCATGAAGTAAACAGTCGCTATCAGGTTAGTCTGCATAAGTTTGACATTTATTTAGCAAATCTTTTGGTGTGGTTAATATAATTTTTAATTTTGCAATGACATGTAAACATTAACGATATGTTGACTTTGAAAAGTGTTTGTCTTGTGAATAAAATAGGTGTTTTAATTTAAAAACAAAAAATCAAATGCTCTTTCTCTGCAATAGCCTTTAACTATTCAGATACTTTCTGAATTCATTCAGGTTACATAGTTTTCATGTTTTTCTTTAATTTCTTATTTGATTCAAAATGGAGAAGACTTCATAATTCTTCTTTATGATGATTAAACACTTACTTTTTTCTCTGTTGCTGATGTGAAAACGTTAAATGGTTGTAGCATGCATGTTCCATACTCTTTTGGAATATAATTTTGCTGTTTTTAGCTCATTTGGACTAGTGTCAATTTACATGGGGTAGGGTTTATCCACAGATTTTTGCAAAAACGTTACTTTTAGCAGCTGCTGATCTATATTTTAAGTTTGAAATATCTCTGCAGCTATACACTATGTGTGGATTTGATGAAAGAAATTTTCTGAAATCACTTAAGGAGGTTTGATGATAGGTCACTTGATTACTGACCACAAGTATTCATCAGAAAAATCAAAGCTTCAATTTTTTTTTTATACAATGTTTATATTAGGAGGATTGTCCCATCTGGTACTACTTGGTTACCATTTGAGAGTTCTGAGTTTTTAATCTTTGTCCCAAAACAATTTTTCATTGCTTCCACATGTACATCCCAACAATAAATGGATATCCAAGCTAAGTCTTTTAAGATTTAGCATGAGTATAGACAGCAATGGCAAAGTACTTCAGAGTGCAGCACGCCAAGATAAATTAGGATCCCACTTTTAGTTCCATGATGCTTGTACCAACCATGGGCATACTTAACTTTTGCAATGTTTATGTGCCTTATTCATAATTGTCGATCGTAAGTAGAACAGCATTGGTAAAAATAAAGATGGGCTCACATATTGGCTCACAGCCCTACAGGATTTTCACCACTAAGTCCTAAAAGGGATATATGTAGATATTTATTGTGGGCTTTTTTCTTATTGTTGTTGTCTTTTTGTTTCTTTAGATTTTTAAACTAATTTCCACGATTTTTATAGATCACATGGTCATTTTCAATTCCCTTAATTCCTCTCTCTTTTCAAACTACAGGCCAAGTTACAGAAAATGCAGTCTCAGTTGGAGTTACTTATATCTAATGCTTCAGTCTCCACTAAAATCCTTGGTGAGATGAAAGATCAATGTTTTTTGACGCCTAGAAAATCAGGCAGTACATTGGCTGCCCTTAGCCTCAGACGCTCTACTCGTTCATCCCAGTGTACTGCTCCAGCAAATTTCAGCCCAGGCTCTACCTTGACACCTCAATATTGTGACACAGATCACGAGATGCGTTATGGGTATGAGGCTTTACCTGCTCACAAAAATGATTCCTTGAACGTAAAACTTGTCAGAATTGCCCTCAGAGATGTAAAGCTAAAAATAGGGGCTGTTCAGATGTAATCTTACACCTTTTCTGGGACTTTTTGATCTCCCTTCCCCCTTCTTACACTTTTCTTACCTATGTTTCTCTCCCTCCCCCTGTTATATTACATTGTTGATCTGTTATAAATAATGCTTTTAATAATAATAATATTTAAAAATAATAATTGTGTGGCATGTTAACGTATTAAGCATTAAGTACATAATTTATGAATAGCCTTTTTTCCAAATTCTTGAATGACCATGACATAATGAAATTTTGCATGCACACATGGTGGTTGCTCTGATCTGTTGGGCTAGGCCTGTGCTCATGAGAACTTACATCCTATACAAGGCTTAGCGTGCATATATGGCAAGTGTTCATTTTTCTTGAGTTGTAGGTTAGACAGCAAGCGAGAGAAGTTGAAAGTTTGAAGGAGTATAGAATGCTTACTGTTGCTACAAAACCACTATGACTAAATATTACAATTTAATTATTTTTCTTTAAAATGTGTATTCCTGGGTCAGTAATTGTGAAAGAAAATACCCTACAACTAGAATTCAAACCACAGACTCTTTATTAAGATTCTCACAAGGACCAGTGGATATTCTTGCACATACTAGTTGCTCTTTTAAACAACCTTTAATAATCAGTAACCGGGAAAAGATTTTCTGGGGTTCTCAGTAATCATTGAGTATGCAAGTTGGTAAATATCAGGCAGATAAACGAATTTGAGTAAATTCCTAAGCAATGACTTATTGTTGCAGTCTTAAACCATATTTTAGGCTTGCTACTTTATCACAAGGTCTATATTCAACATTTGATTATCTTGTAGATTAAAAGAGAGCTATAAATGAATTGCTGTAGTTGAAATTATTTTTTGTATCGGTGTAACAGTAAACTGCTTTTGTGGACCTCTCGTGGCAATCATAATGATAATAATAAAGATGCTAATAATAATAATATGACATTTACATTGCTCAGATCCTTAGTTCCATCACTGTTCTATGCACTTTACATATATATTCATTAAAAACATTTGCATATGCACATACATATACATATGCAATTCTACATTTATGCAGAGTCATTAAGTAAATCATTCAAATTGGCAAAAATGTAAAATCAATACTCTAATATTTATAAATATAGGCGATGTAATACTGTTAGACTGATTCATTAAATGATTGTATGTTAATAAGAATAGTTACCGTCTCCTCATGTGTTATTTTTCATGTTATTTTTTTTTCCTTTTTATTTTTTCACCTCACAAAAGTATAATATTACATTGGCTCAAGACCTCCCCCCACCCCTTAAGGTATAAGATTATATTTGAACGCCCTTATAATGGTTGAAAGCATTGAAAAAATAATTTTGCTTATTGCATATGATTACATTTTTTGTTTTTTTAAGTCAGCATAAATGTTTTGTGATAGTAAATTTTGCTTTTTGTCTTGATTGAATGTTGACAAATGACGATTTTCTTTAAGGACGTCACATGAAGAGGAAAAATTTAAAAAACTTGTTTTGTTCATTTTAACTCATTGTGCCCTATGTACGAGATAGCTCAGACAGCTTGACCTAGTTTTGTGGACCAAGCACGAGTCATCTCGTAAACCATGGTTCAGTGCTGTAGACCAAGCACGGCTATACTCAGCTAAATATGTTTACAATGTTATCGTCTTTTCATTACAAATAGCTCTTCTTTAGAGTGAAAATGAAAGGGTCTTCATCACATGACTTTCTACAATAGCGTTAGTTTATAGTTTTAGCGGTGACATCATAATTTTGTTGAATACTTCGTTTTTTTTTACCGGATTTAGCTGCTGTAATCGATGGCTCACTTATATTACCTTTATTTTTAATGTATTTTCTACAAAGAGCGCTAGTGTATTAAAGTACCTATGTATGTCTTCATTGAACTTTATTTAAAACTTCCTGAAAATCAAGAAAAAAAACCTTTTATATTAAACTACGGCCCAAAACCATAACATGAATAACCATGAACACAGCTAAACATAGTTGGTCCAGTCGGAGTGGCTCTGTGCTGGACAGCCAGTCTGTGACCTAATTAAGCGGCGTGCTAGACCAGGGTAGAATCAGTTAATAGACCTTCTATTCAAAACTGCTAATATATGTTTTACAATACAGAAAAAATATTTCTTGTCTTCTTTAACTTATCCTGTAAAGTTTGAGAAAATGTCCCAGACGAATCTACTTTAAATTACCCTGAACAACATTTGATCCCATTGGGCATATGAAGATAGCTCTGTTTCATAAAGGTTTATATGACTATTTGATTTTTTAGAAATAGGCATGAAAAGTAGGAATTTGGTAAGATTCAATGGGAGACTTTGGACACTACAAGGCCCTTAGGCTTTGTGAATGCTATAAATTCTTAATGTTTATTCCTCCTGGGTAATTTGAGTTTAAACCTCTTTAAAAGAATGAAATATTTAAGAGGATATTCTAAGCATTAGACGGTTAAAATAATTAGGAGAGTAGAAGCTTATTTCTATAAAACATATTGCTGGGGCACAACACTAACCAGTTCCCTGTAATCAACACAGAAAATGAAATTAAAAAAAAAAAGCAAAATATTTTACACAGAGTCATTTTCAACAAATTATTCATAATCATATTTGTCTTTTACATGAGTCATTAAAAATAGGAAGCGTCAATTCGCATCGTAAAAAACGATGCGCATTGCTTTTTTTTTCAATTCACATCATAAAAAACGATTAACTGTAATTACTTTTACATTCGCATCGTAAAAACTGACGTGCATTGTTTGTTTTCTTTTTTCAATTCGCATCGTAAAAGCACTGAACAAAGTTAACTTTGCCTTCGAAGTGGGGACAGCAAAATAAGGGACAGTTCACAATTGACGTCAACCAAGATTTGGGGGGAGGGGTCGGTAAAAAGTTGACAGAAGTTCACAAGGGGAAGGGGGTGGTCTTAAAAAGTTGATATAAACCATACTACTATAATTTATAAATCAAAGAAAACTTAGAGAAACACTGTACATGGCCTTCAAACGAGACAAAAGATACTTGCGTTCTCACAAGCTTTCTGGCAACCCTGATGTTACTGTTGTTTTCATAAACTAAAAACAAAGAAAATGGTGATGAATGCCTCTGAATGTTATCAAGATTCTTACAAAGCTTTTAATGCAGCTCATCCTTCTCTAAAAGGTTCTAAAATTCTAGAAAAAGCGAATTCTCCATGGACAATTTTAAAGAAAGAAATAGAAGAAGGCAGTGTCATCAACTTTAATGATCAAATGAATGCACTGAAATTGAAAGCTTCTAAGCTCTTACATAAAATATAACGAAAAACTGTTAAAATTTGTTGTTGGGACATTGCTAAAAAAAAGTAATTTGATTTCTCAAAATTGAATAGGCAAAACATTGATTATGCACTGTGTACATCATTACGCATTACATCCGAGCGGTTAACATAAATGAATAAGAGTGTTCAAGTTGACATCAACTGGGGGGGGGGGGGGGTCAAGTTTTGCCAAATTTTCGCTTTTTACGAAGCGATGGTGATACTTTTATTTTTCTTCTTTTATTTGCTGTCTCCCTTTTTCTGAATTTTTTTTTTAAAGAACGAAGGCGTTACCACATGGGGAATGGCGCTTGGCGGTTCTGTTTTTTTTGAGTGAAAATGAAAGTGTGAGAGTTACACTGCTTAAGTCCGATGTTTACGATGTACTTTGCAAAAAAAGCAAAATGCATCGAATTTTACGATGCGAATTGACACTTTGTTAAAAATATTATAACAAGTGGGAGAGTAGCAGCGCAATTATAATTTAATATGAGTTATTTGAAAAAAAATGTACAACAGCTTGATTATTTTGTAAGTCAGGATGAAATGAGAAAAAATCCCTCTGGCTATAAAATGACATTGAAATTTGTGAAAAAAAATTGCATCATTGAGTTGGGCTAGCATATTGAAAGCAAAGCATGAAAGATCATGTTTTAAAAATATTCTTTTCTCTTCTTAAATTTCAATACTGAATTCATGGGAAAAAATGGTTGCTTGAGGAATGTCTATATCTGGATGTTTTAGCCAAAGTGGAGATCTGATAAAAAAACTTTGTTGTGCAAGAGTTCCTATGATCAACACTCTTGATGACTCTTCCAATTTTGAGGTTATAAGCTGCTTATTCATTTGATTTGGGTATTCTTGAAATAATTATGCCACTTTTTGTGGGAAAAAACTCTTTCCTCTCCATTTTTTCCTTATAAAGGCTCTTGATGTATGAGCTGGTCCTTTGATGCACTCTGACTGTTAATAAAAAATCCCATTTTTCTTAAATACATAGATGGCTTGCTGCCAAGAAGAAACAGATTCCATCACCAGGAGTATTTCTGCTTTCTTTCATAATCTTGCTTTGGAAAAATTGGCAATATTCATTTCCTCTTTTGCTACTGACTCAAGTTTTGTCTCCTTTAGTTGATTTTAAGGGATTTTCTTTGAAATAGCCAACCAATTAGTCTGGTAATGGTAGGGTCTGTTAAGTTTTGTACTTCCAAGAACTGTTGTCCCTGCGTTTCTTTAATTTATGCCTTTTTCACATTAGGCATATGCTCTCTGTACAATCTCATTCTGTTTGTGGGTGACACAGCCAAAAGAGGATCAAGAAAAGAGGGACAAAAGTGAAGATTATTTTGGAGTTTTAGCACTGACATAAACAAGATTTTAAGAGTTGGCAACCATTTATGTACATAATCTTCCTTTTTTCTGTTTTATTCAGAATTATGATGTTTGCTGCCAAATCCAAAACTTTCTAGTGGCAGGTATCTGGCTAATTGGGAAAGTTAAAAATATCTACATATCCTAAGTATCAAGATATGTTCAATATGCCCCTGTGGTAAACATGCAAACTTGACCCTCTACTTTGTCCTTGATATTTGAAGGATCACCTTTTTTTCTGTTTTTGTTTTTATTAGAGTTGAAGACACACATAAAGCTTTCACTGATGAAACGCCTGTATGAAGTATTGAAATAACCACCGTTTTTAGACAGGTTTCTAGCAGTCTAGACATATTTTGCCTCTTTGCTCACATATCTCAGATGATTCATGTTATGAACTTTCTTCTCTTTGTCTTTCATAATTATTTCCTTTTCGAGTATGCATTTGCTTTAGCATATCTTGTGCATAAATAAAAAAAATGGTTGATTTGTAGCCCATTGATCCATACTTTTTAATAACAATAGTAGACTAGCTAGTTATCTACTGCCTTTTGTAAAATGAATTTTCAAAATAACCTTTCGCCACATTAAGGATCTAATCGTATTGTTTTTAAATTTATTGCAGGTGCTGTGGTTGTTGTTGACATACATGTACTTTACTTTAATGTGTATTATAGTCACCTTCAAGAAACCTTATCTTGTAGCATTTTTCTTTTTCGCTTCTGTTTTTATAGGCAAGACAAAAGTCCTGAAGTTCTAGATGAGGGATATATGCAAGAGTTATCCCAGGTTGTGGAATCATCATATCTGGAAGATAAGCTGTTATCAACGTCTTCACTACCTCAAGGTTTGGGATGATTGCTAAAGCCCAATAATTAGTGCTAAGCATATTGATTTAGAACAACTTAAGACACAAACTGAACTTTTTTTTGACCAAGTTAATAACAAAATAAAAAACAATTTAATCTTTGATTATTGTGAAAAGTTGGCCCTTAAAAAGTATGCGGAAAAAGGTTTCCTTGTATATATTTGAATATATACATTTATGAACTTTTGAAATGTTCATAAGCAATCATTCTGATGCAGATTGGCAGAGATTACTGCTGGTTCTGTCATTAGTCATGAAATTTACCTGCATTCATTTTGCCATTTTTGCTATACTTTTGCTTCTTAGGAAGGGGAAAATAAAAATTTTCAGCTTTGCATACAAAAACATTTGCAAATTTCAGTATTAATCAGGCATGGGAATGGTCCACCAAAACGCAGGTTACGCAGGTTCCCGTGGAAAATAAAAATATTCTAAAATTTTAACAGGTTGGTGGAAATAATGTCCGGGGGCAAATTTAAACATTTTATACAGCAGTAAATTCTTCCGCTAGCTGCCATGAAAGGCCTCCAAATGCTTTAAATTAGTGAATTGTTTTTGGTCGCTGGACCTAGCCTGGTTTTTTGCTTTTTCACATAAGCAATTCCCATGTCTGATTAATATCATTACACTTTTTGTGAATATTGAAACTTATCGATTACTTTTTCACTTATGATCACATGCCATTTAAAAACGAAATAATGTTAAATTTTTTTCTACTTTTTATGAATTTTAGGTATGGTTGTTTGCCTAAGATTTGACTCTTAAAACAAAAGATAATGTAATATGAGAAAAAAAATTGAGCTTGTTTATACATCCTCATATTTTTAATAGAAACTTGCAAGTACGTTTTTTTTTTTCTTTTTGTCACCTATCTCCTTCAGGATTTTCCTGAAATTTGGCTTTCTCATCTTTAGATTTAATATAAAAAAATTATCCTCAAACTTTCACTATTATCATGTTCAGTTTTTAGACATTTTGTCTTTTATCCTTAAAAAATGGGGTTGTAAGCAACTTACAGCAGATATGTATTTGATTTTTTTTTTTGCGATTTGCACAAATGCTTTTCTCTGTTTTTTTTTTTTTTTCCTTCAGTACTTCATTATTCTACCCAAAATATCAGCTTTTTTATGTCTTAGAGAATGAATTGTTTTTAGGTTAAAACACTAACTTCTTGTAAAACTAACATTTTGCATTTCATTGCGAGAAGGGAATGATCAAAAGGCATACACAATACAGATAAAAAATTTTTGAGTACCCAATGAGCTGTTATATAAATGAGACATGCTTAATGTTTCAAAAATTTCTTATTTGTTCTGGAATTCTACCTGAAAATTACCTGCTTTCTGGAAATCAGCATTTTTATCAAAAAACCCTAATTTTGTGGATTTGGGATTGGCTGTACCCTCTGTAATAAACCTAATCTAGGTTAAGCGGCGCTTTTCTGCATAAATAGCGTGAGAATCTTTGAGAAGGTAAAACAAAATAAGAAAAAAATATAAGGGCACTAACACTGCAACAAACTTATTACATGTATGGTGCTCTTGGCTAAACCTTTTCCTGTTTAGGAAAAAAAAAAAACTTTCACAATCACCGTGCATGCATCTTGCAGGCTAAAGAGAGGTTGGGGTGGGTGGGCAAACCTATCTGTCCAGTGCATAGCTGATGCACATTCCTAGGCCTGGCTATCACTAACTATTGACGTGTTGACGGTCAGTTGTTCACTCTGTGATGTCACTCACCTGGACTAGGGTTTATTTTTTTCAACAGATTTATCTTTGTGAGGAAAGCAAATACAAACATTCTGATGGCAAATTTGAAATCAGCAAGCATGAATTAAGGGACTCTTTACAGAAGAATTTCAATTTTATTTTTTTAGAAATAAACAATTTTGCAATTTTGGGATACATTTTTCCCCCATTTTTAATCTGTGAACTTTTTGTCAATGGTTTAGTTAAACTTAATTGTCTAGACTTTGAGACTAACTATATGCGTAAAATCTTAGAAGTCTACAGGAGTTGATCTTACTAGAGTTTTGCAAATGTGCTAATATAGACCCCGCATTGAACTTCAAGGCTCTGCGCAAGACTGTCTCTGATTGACGCTATGCTCTAGCCATTGTCAGTTCTGTGATAATTATGACCTTTTTTTGCTTATAGATCTAAAACTAAGTATTCAGTTAGGCCTAAATTGCGCCGATTTAGACTGAAACTGATATCCTCTACACTTTCCCCCGCCCTAAAGGTACACCTGTATGATTTAAGGCACTTAAAAAAAATTGAATTAAGTTAAATTGAATGTTTTTTTTTTTTTTTTTTTTGTTCAATCAGCGTCAGTTCTCGCCATGTTCAGGTTTGTTCAGCTTTTTTATCTAATGTTCCCCATTTTTGCCCTTGATGCTCCTCAAAAGTTTTTTTAAGGGTAAGCATGTCTGCATAAATGTAGTGGTTTAATGTCCTATCATACAGTACTATGCTAATTGTATTGATTTTTTTTTTATGTTTTTCATTCTCTTAAGATCTGGACCAAGAATTTGGCATGTTTCAGCATGTAACATCTCTTGTCACCTCTCGACCTCTGAGGCGTAAGCATATATCAAGACTGGAGGCAGGAGACTGTGGTGATTTGACTGAGAGTCAATTAGAAAATAGAGAAGCCATTTTCACTCCCATTACTTGCAGGTCACCTAGACAAAAAAAATACTCAGATTTTGAAACTGAAATGGCATCCTTAAGTAAAAAAAAAACGGGAGAAGATAACATACAAAATCTTTTAGAGAATATGGATACAAATACAAACGAAGAGGCATTTGTAGGATGTGAAGAAGAAACAGAAGAGGACCTGCATGGAACAATCACTATTCCAGTAAAGAAAAACAATATAAAAGGATGTAATGAAAAAGCTCAAAAGACCTTCACAAAAACTGCTTCACTGCAGGTCTTGAAATCACCTTCTCTATATATTCGCAATGAATTTGAGCTAGTGAATGCACACAAGCAGTGGCTAGAAAAGACTGATGGGGTTTCACAAAAATCTGAGGTTGAAGCTCCTGCTGCTACTTTGCACTTGCCTGAAAATGACAGCTGTGAACAGACAACTCATACCATAAAAGATATGGAACTTACTATGGGAGTCTTTGATGAAGTACAAGACCAAGAAAAAATGGTATTTACTTCATGGCCTTGCACTGATACACAGCTAGCCAAACAGAGCAATCAAAGCTCTATACCCAAAGAACCACACCCAGACAGTTTTTCACAAGCTTCTCAACCCACTTCTGTTTCTCTTGAAAATTCTGAAGAAGATAAACATTCACGGAAAGAAAAGTCTATGTTCTTACAAAGTAGATCTCGTCAACGACACAACAGTGGCATGTGCAGTGATGATAACATGTCTGACTTTGATAACCACACAGAAAGCACTTCAATTCCAGATGGAGTAACAATGCATGTTAAGAAGGGAGGAAAGTTGATGTTTGCTGTTGGTCGTAAAGGTGCAGATGGGTCACGGCCAAGCGTCCCTTTACCTATTCGAGCTCGTTCAAAACCAAAAAAGGCAGGGAAGTCTGAATGCTTAGAACAGTCTGTTGGAGTGCAGAATGAAGAAAAGGCACAGACCATATTTGATTTCCATGATAAGACACCAAAGGGTTTGCAGCAAAAGCAGGAGCAAACTTCCATGTCTGTCTTCAGTCTCTCAGCAGATGAATCAGTTTTTTCACCTTTGGGATCTTTAAACAAACTACGCAAGGCAAACAAAGAGAAGAGTTCAGAAGAAAATTCAGTAGAATTGTCAAAGGAAACATTTCAAAATGATGGTAATGAATGTGAAACTGAATCTCAGTCGCCCAGAATTGCAAGGAGTGAAAGTGTGTCTCGCTTCCGAGGCAGGTCAAGAAGAAAACAGTTTGAAGAGGCTGACAAGCATGATGTCTCCTCAGAGTCTGAAAGCCTAACCAAAGACGGAAGTAAAAGAAATACTTCAAAAGTAGAAGTTAGGCCTGCAGCTGAAAGCGCAAAACCTGATGTGCCTTGGTGTCCAAATAAAAATTTCAGCACTTTAGTGGGTCAAGTTTATTGTGAACCTTTGAAAGGCAGCCCGGAAGTTAAAACTAGATACAGAACTCGATCCCAGTCTAGAGGAAGAACCAGCAGTAGGCAGTCACCAGAGAGTGCTAAGAAAGTGAGGTCCAAGAGCATTGCATCTGATACCAGAAGGAAGAGAAATGAGAGAGACAACAGCATAGAAGGAAATCTTGAAGACAATCTAGAATATCCAGAAAAAGAGAAGTCATCACTGAGAGATTCAGCCTTTGGAAAACCTGTATTATCCTCAGCTAATAATGCAAAAATTTTATTCGAAGGGAATGAAGCTGACAAAAGAAAAAGCAGGCCAACTGTAAGGGGCAAGGGACCCTCAGACAATTCACTTAAATGCGATGTCAAGAACAAGGCTCCAGTTTCTTCTGCAGCCGATAGAGACAACATAGAATTTGATGCACATGTTTTAGATGAGGCAAAAGCAAACATTTCCCCAGAAGGCATCATTTACAGAGAGGGTCTTGAATATAGTTTAGAATCAAATAATATGAATAGACTGCCAACTACCTATGATAAAAGTTTGGAAAGATCATCAGCAGTTAAGGATAATGTGTTGACAGTGAAAAAGGATCAAGAGGGTGATGGGAAAAGTAAGGATGCAACAAAAGATAGCAGAGTTAGAAGTAGATCTCATGAAACTGCTGCAAAGCAACTTGTGTCACCAGCAACAAAAAAAGGCTTGACTTTCAAAACTGAAAAACATCTTTTTAACAAGCTATCCAATTCTTCCAACAAAGAATTCGAAAAAAGTGAAGAGCCTGCTTTGCAGCAAACTGCTTTTGGTCCAGTATTAGATGAAGATAAAACTGCAGATGAGACAAAGTTAAAGAACAGGAAGGGAGAAATCATAAGACGAAGGTTAGCCTCCAGTCAGGGGCGAAGCATTTACAAAACAAAGGCTGAACAGGCTTTAGCAAAATCTGTCTCTGGTAACAGGCAGCTGGAATCAAGTATGTACAATGAGGAAACTGGTCAGGGGAAAGGGTTAAATGGAGCAATTGAAATGGAGAAAGATTCAGGTGATGGGACCTGTCTCTTTTCTGAAATAGAACCAAATCATTTGCCTGTTGACGCAAAAAAAGCAGAAGTTAGATACGGAGATAAGAAACGGACTGAGAATACAGGTATTCCTCAGCATAAAGGAAGGCTTTGTATGAAGAATGGAAAGGAGATTGTCATTGAAATTTCCAACACTACAGAAAAAATCTCATTGTGCAATACTCAAACAAAGAGCAATACAAAACAAATTAGTAGTCCTTGTGAAGCGGAGAAAGATGCAAACCTTGTTGCAGCCTCCTCTAGTCCGTTAGCTAAAACTAGTTCTAAAGACAGACAAAAAGGAAAATTGCTGAAAAATACAGGGAAGAAGACAGGAACACAGAAAAGTGATTATGAAAGGCGAACTACTTCAGGAAAGGTTTGTTTGCATGGTCAAGCATTATTTAGAAAAAATCAATTTTAAAAGTTCGGATATTTTCAAAATGGTTTATATTTTTGTTCATACAGGGCTTTCCCTAACTTTGTTAATGCTTTGTTAGGCAAGTTAAAGTTCATATTACATTTATTTTTTCATAGTTTAGATGGAAAGTGATTTGTGCAATGTGCCTAAAAGTAAAACATTCTCCTGAAAGTTAAATATTTTTGGAAGTTTAAAAAAAAAGTTATTTTTCTTTTTTTTTTTTTTTTTTTTTTTTTTTTTTTTTTTTTTTTTTTTTTTTTTTTGCATAGAAATAATGGCCTTTGTATTTGCATGTTTAATAGATTTATTACCAAAAAGGTACAATAATTTCAGTATTAGAGTTCCCAAAAAGTTTTCTTTGTCTTTGATGTATGAATTTTTTTTACAACATAATTGTAAAATTTTTACCTTTGAAAAGCCATAAATATTAAAAGTTTAATTTTATAGATCGATATTTGTTGGCCTGTATTTTTTTTTTTTGAACTGTTCAGTAATTATTTTTTTATGTAAATTTTACAGGAATCAACAGAATCAGAAATGTGCTTGAACAATCAAGACAAGAGCCATCATCATCCTAAATTATCTTCACCAGACACAGGTTCTAACGCTGAGTGCAGCAGACTGCTTCACACTGATCAGTGGCAGAGTAGTGATATTTCAGATCAAAAGATACTTGTTGGTGGGTCTCAGACTGTTGATCAGAAAGCATGTTCAATTGATGCTACCAATGAGATGAATGATAGTGTGGATCTGATTGATTATGATCAGAGATCTGACAAGAAAGACTTACAATCTCAAGATGTGCCAGCAGCCCTTAAGAATAGTCATAATAAAGTACCAAAAATTTCAAAGATTGTGAAGAGTAGAGCAGTTCTTTTCAACTTTACTACAGATCCTGATAGTTCAAGGTGAGTTTTTTTTTTATTTTTGTGATTTTTGCTGTCCCTTTAATAACCCCAAAGAGAAAAGGATGTAAAGCAGGTCCTTATAAATCTTTAGATCAGTTCACAGTGGGTTAAAACTTGGTAGTTGTTTTTTTAAATAGTTTTTTATCAAAACTATTTTTACAATATTTGATTGATATGTACTAAGTAATGAGGGATGAGATTCTCTGTTTTATTGGGGTTTTTTTTTTGTTTTTTTGTTTTATTTTGTTTCTGTTAGTAAGCATTTGACAACAATTTATCGTGATCTTTTCTTTCAGCAGTCATGTTCATTCTGAAGGGCGGAAAAGGCGAGCAGCTTCAAATGTCAACTATGCTGCACCTCCTTTAAACAGGTAACAATGTTTGAAACACTCTAGTCTAAAGCCTGTTAAAAAAAAAAAA
>BLXT01008389.1:87934-99036 GCA_019648995.1 Plakobranchus ocellatus
GCTGGATAATCCATTCAAGAATGTGGAACGCTCATCGCTTCTGATTTTAAAAAAAGAAAAAAAAAAGGAAGAGAAAAACTAGTTACGTTTCTCTCTTTTGTATCTGCGCATAGGTAAATAATTTTCAGAGTTTTATATTCTTGTCTTAACTCTATAAACACACACACACACACACACACACACACACATATATATATATATATATATATATATATATATATATATATATATATACATCTTTTATACAACCAACGCTAAAAAAACGTAATGTTCATACCTCAGACACTCCTGCCAGATGTAGTTAGGATGGTTAAGCCAAGGCAGAACAATAGGCACCTCTCCCAAACCTGCTGATTTTGGTTTCGGCCGAAAAAACATGTTACCATGCTGATCTCTTATTGTTAAATATACACCTTTTTTTGGCTGTTTTGCCGTTCTGGCTTGATGGCACCTTACAATTTATTACGGTTTTGTCGTTCTACCAAAAAGTCTCAAATTACGTTTTTTTTTTCGGTTTGGCCATTAAACAAACGGTTGTCGCCTAAAACATTTTACCTGCTGTGGGTGACTCCGAATTGCATTCAGTGCAACTTTTGACAAAGTATTTTTTTCAATTTTTCAATTTGTGATCATCAGGATAACCAAATGGCCGATGAGGTAAGATTTGTTGATAAACAACACCTTGTTAAGCCATTAACTAACCTCTCCTGGTCTTTTGTTATTCTTTCCTTTTGTTTTGTTCATTTCTGATTTTTCCGCATTTGTTACGTGTATATGACTGTGTTTACTGACCGAGTTATATATCTACCGGTTTCACTGACCTAGTTATATACATGACTGTCTACCATCTCTTTCTATGTATTTATCTAGCACAAATAATGCAGCGATATGCCTTGTCTCTTCACTCGTTGTTTAACCGTCATCCTGTAAGCTTGCTCTAAATGTTACTGTATACATAGCCCTCTGTTCATTCATTTACTTAACTTTTCAATAAAATTCAAAACCCTTAACCGCATCACACAGCATAGTGGCAGCGGTGTTTTTCTGAACGGATATTCTGATTCAGCGACTGGGACAATATCTTCGATGCTATTCTTCTTATTTTCTTGTGCTTTACCTCATCATGAGCACTCAAGATGAGCTCCAAACCCTCAAACTTGACTCCTCTACGATGAGCAAAAGTGCTACTCCTCGTACCTTTATTGCTGGCCTGAAATCCCCTAGCAGGCTGACATTAGGTACTACCATCCAAGAATTTTGGAAATTATTTAAACAGCGTGGGACACTTACGCTGTGCTCTCTCCAGTGTCTTCTTTGCTGCAACGTGAGGTTCAAGTTACCCTGTTCCTTAACTGCTTAGATGATGACGCCTTCAAAGCTTACAACGGTTTCTCCTTCGTTACACCCGAATCCAACAGAAGTGTGAGTGACAGTATTGCCATGTTTGACTTCTTTGCCATAGTTGAAGTAAATGAGACCTAGGAACGATTTATATTAAATAGCCGTGCCCAGAAAGACAGAGAAACCTTTGAAAGATTTTACAGTAACCTTCGTCGGCTTGACAAGACATGCAACTATTGGACAAATGTCTCTACTCCTTTCTTCTTGATAGGATTGTAATAGGTGTCCGATACAAGGACATTCAGCGCGATCTCTTCAAAATAAGCGGTTTCCCACCGTCAAAGGCGATTGACATCTGCAAAGAAGCAGAGAATGCCGACAGGCATAGGAGAACTGTACACATGACTTCATAGGTTTCTATGGCTGTCAATGCCATTTGTTAGACTAAGCGCCACTATCGTTCTGTAGGGCGACGCGACCACCGAATCCTCTTTGCTTAGGTGCAAGTATTGTGGTCGGCATATCAAATACTCAAAAACAAATGCTCTGCATATGGTAAGGAATGCGGGAAGTGTTATGGCCGTACTCACTTTTCCAATATGTGTAAGTCAATAGAAAGTCATATGTCAACAATCTTGAATCTTCGGACAGCGAGTCTGAGCTTGCCTGGGTCAACACAGTCCACAATCGCCGTACAAAACTGTTCATCGCAAAATGATTGTAAACCAGCTTTCCTAATTGGCTCCGGGGCTTCCATCAATGTACTTCCTACGAGACATTCCAAAAATCAGTGCCTCGTACCTAGTACTACCTCCCTCTCCAGCTTTGGAGGTTATTGCTCTACCTGTGTAGGCAAGATGCGGGAGATTCTCAAAAATGTCAAAACGAAAAAGAAATTCCATGTGGACTTTGTTTTTTGTGAACAAGATGTCCAGCCGATTCTCGGATTAGGGCGGCTGAGCAAATGGGACTTCTCTTTCTTCAGAATGCCAATTTTGAGGAAGTCTTTTCCCTATCCTCCTTCGAGCGCCTTGCTGAGTTCAACGACGAGTTAGGTCAGTTTCTTGGACAGCAACATCTGACAATTGACCCTAATGTGAAGCCGATGATTATGCCGAATCGCCGAGTTCCTATAGCTGTCAGGGACCGACTCAAGGAAGAACTTGACCAATTTACTGAGATTGGCGTCATTGCTCCTGTTACAGAACACACCTCATGGGTGAGTCAAATAATTGTGGCGCATTAAAAGAATGGGCAACTTAGTATTTGCATAGATGCTAAATTTTTCAACAAAGCCCTCCTTTGTGAACATCATACAATGACCCTTCTAGACGATGTTCTCCATGAACTCAGTGAATCTCGTGTTTTACGAAAGATGATCTCTGCAATGTATTCTGATATGTTTTCCTCGATCCGAGTCTTCCTTACCGACAAAGTTCTACGGTCGGTGTCGCTGGTTGAGACCTGTTTTTGGTCTCTCAGTCTCGTCAGAGATCTTTCAACAGTAAAGCCTTGAACTGTTTGGTGCCCTTTCTGGTGCTGTCGCTATTCATGATGACGTTATCATTCAAGTACGCAAACGACAAGAACATAACCTTTATTTTGCGAAGTTTACTCTCATGTGAAAACTATGGGGTTAGGCTTGACAAAGACAAGTTTGAACTCGCCTTCGGCAAGATTAACATTATGGGTCATGTCATCTCTTCAGATGGAATCCGGACAGATCCTGAGAAATATAGAGCGATACGTGACTTTCATCAACCAACCTTCCTCAATGAAGTAAGACATTTCCCTGGTGTGGTGCAATATCTGCCTGCTATATTTCTAATCTGACCGAAGATCTGCATCCGATCCTAAAAAGATGTTCCCTTTGTTTGGTCGGAAAGCCAGGAAAAACCCAAAATAGCTGACAGCCCCATCCATGCAATCTACGACACTAAGAAGAAACAGGGTCTTGAAAACGACGCCGCAGAATATGGTTTGGGTTCAGTCTTCCTACAAGATGGCAAAAGCATCTTGGTTTTGCTTTACGGACTCTCACCGACGCTTAAAGGAATTGCGCTCAAATCGAAAAAGGACTGTTGGCAATTATCTTTGGTGTGAAGAAGTTCTACCATTAAACCTTCGCCCGACCTGTGACGGAGATCGCAGACCACAAACCGCTGATTTCTATCGCAAACAAGCCTCTCTCGAAAGCACCCAAGCGACTGCAACCTGCCAGCCTTTGATTCCAACCTAATCTATAAACCCGGTGCACAACTTCACGTGGGTGATTCAGCATCGGATGATGTTTACACCTGCAATAACATATCCGACATTCCTTTCAACGACTCTCATCTGAGCGAAATCAAAGCCGACACTTAGCTGGATCATGTTCTGTCGCAGCTGAAGCTGATTTATCTTTAACGGCTGGCCTGAACTGAGGTCAGACCTCCCCAACTGTGTGCTTCCTTAGTTCAATTATCGACACGAGCTCACAGTCCAGGATGGAATAAATCTGCGAGGAGACCACATTGTGATACCGAGCTCTCTTCACCAAGATCTGAAAGTGAAAGTGCACGCACGGCGGTATCGATTCATGCCTACGTCATGCGCGTAACCTAATCTTCTGGCCTGGTATGTGCAATGATATTCGTGTCTTTGTATAGTCATACGACACATGTGCTCTTACTGTGCCCGTCAACCTAAGCAGCCCTTGCTCACACATGAAGTACCTCTCGATTGTGGCAAAAGGTCAGGACTGATGTACTTTCCATAAAAGGGAGAAATTGTTTCATCACTTTCAATTATTTTAGCACATTCATCGAAGCAGATTATCTGCAATACATCGCTTCAGTGACGGTAATCCATAAATTGAAGCACTAGTTTGCCCGTCATGGCATCCCAGTGGTACTCGTCAGAGACAATAGTACCCAATGTAATCTGAGGAGTTTGCTCAGTTTGCTTCTGAGTGAAAATTTCAGCATACCCAATCAGGCTCGGACAACAAAAAGGCCAACGGCGCTGCCGAGGCTGCGGTTAAAGTCACAAAAAAACATTTTGATTAAGTGCAGAAAATCCAGCGAAGACCCTTACATTGGACTCCTTAATCTGCGAAACACACCAATTGAAGGCCTGGCAACTTCAGCAGGCCAGGGTCTCATAGGCCGATGCACACAAACCACCATTCTTGCCACTGACCATGCTCTCAAGAGACCTTCCAAAATTCGCGACAGTGACAAGTTTAAAATGGACGCCAAAAAATTTAAAAATGTCTCAGAAGAAAATGAATTGCCCTAATTAAGGACCACTTAATAAAGGAGACAGAGTTAGAATGCAACCTGTTGACAATATCAAAGAGTGGAAAGAAGCCAAAAAAACTTAAACTTTTGAAGTTTTTGATTGGTCAAAATTCTTTAGGCGCAATAGGCAATTTCTGGGCAAACGCAAATCGTGTGTCCCCATCCGCTCCACTGACCCCACCTCTGACAAACCACCTTTGAACCCTGTTGTTAGATCTGTATAAAAATGCATCCCAATCTACATTATTTGAACCTTTGACTGGCACGATACCCTCAGAGCACAATTTGAATCCGAATCTCGAAACTGAAATTGAACAAAGGCCGAGAGCCGTGCCTGAGACAGTGGAAAAAGCAGACCCGTTAATGAAGCGCTCAGGACGAACAATAAAACAACCTGAAAGACTTGTTATCGTCCCTGGCCCAGCCACAAATACTGAAACATCTCAATTTTAGGTAAGGGCAGACCCTGTTAGTTGTTTTTTTTCTTTCTCTTCTTGAATGTCTCAAACCGGAGAGCGTTCAACAATTGACTTTGATTATTCACTAAGAATATTTAACCTTTGTGTTAAGGTATCCATTTCGTGTCTCAACCATACTTTATTTAGACCATGACTCCATATATGAAGATTCTACTCAAAGCTCTATTCCTCCTTCAACTGATAATTTTGTGGTCAAATGCGATTGGTAGAATACCCGAGCGAGCAATGTTTGTTCCCAATAACTTTGTATCACTCTCACAGGAAGTATTCTATTAGTACTATTACTCAAACGACGACCTCTATGATGATAAAACTTGCAATCTTAGATCCACTTATAATGGCAATACTAGAACCTACTGCATGTTAATGGGAAACAGACGACAATTTCTCCTTGAAAAAGCTTAAATGTTCATCAGCTCTAGAGGAGGTTGAAAATATATTAAATGAGGAAAACAAAGTCGAAAGTGAGGACTCTTTGTCTGATTTGAAGGGTCTTTCTAGTGGAAGGTGCGATTTAGAAAGCACCACAGGAGATGGTGAAGATGTTGATGGCATCGTCAACTGGTTTGAACCGTTCAGAAAGGTTGTCAGAAAATCTCTCATTTAACCGCCAAAGACATCGCAGCGTAAATTGAGTTGATAATTGTTGATCCCAAGTTACTGGACTACACCATATTAGCTCTTTTTCTACTTGAGAAAAACATATTTATCTGTGGATCTTTTCACATACCTCGAAAACAGTGGCCAACTAAAATAAAACCACAAAAGAAAAGTTGTCATTTAAAAAATAATCAAAACGTGGCGAATTCATATGTAAGTAAAATGAAGATGGTGAAATGTTTGCCTCAGTTTGGAAAGACTCCTCCTTATCGCAATTGAACTGCTGAATCGACATCAGGAAAAATAGGAGACCAGAAGGATGGCAGAGTGTCAACTCCGTCATGACCATCTCCATGCCAATTATACCAAACAAAGGCCTGTTCACAGATGCTGGCGTTATTTTGTTTGGTTTTTAATCAATATTGGTCTGGTGAACTGTTATATACTTTTTTTCAAAAAGTGTCAAAACAGTGCCATTTCACACAAACGATTCCGCCTCACAGTTGCTAAGCATTAGTAGGTAGAAACTCGATACGTTCTCACAGAGCAAGACAAAAGAAGATCACAGAGTTGGACAGAACATTGCCACAGCCTCGCACACTGTCTTTCCTGGTCTACCTCTATAAAGACTATTACTGGTAGTATCATGAGGATGTATGCCGTTCTGCAGTAAACAACAATATTTGTTTCGATGCTTCAACACAAACGGGAGGCAGCGACTCAGAAGCATCTTTTCCAACATCTTTCTCAGGACAACCTGCCATATCAATGATTGCTCGACTTCACAGATCACCCCGTAAACTGAAATTTTGTGTTTAAAAACACGTTGACGTATTAGGCAGCCGTTTGTTATGGAGAAAACCCAACACTTTAGTTGAAATACCCTCAATGTCATTTGATACCCCCAGATCTTAAGTCTCTTGCTCAGTGGAGCGAGATAATTGCTCTTCGTTCTTTACTCTCTCAACACAGCAATGTCATTGATTTGTTCCTGTAATGGTGACTTTTTACATCAAATTATTTTATTCCTAGAAAAGTTTCATACTAAACTGCTCTACATTTTCATTACTATAGAGCAATGTAAGCTGCGCCACTATGGCAGTTTTATATGTTTTTGCATTTAAAAGAAGCATGTAAATTTCCAGCTGCATTCTATAACTTTTCTAAATTAATAAATTTCACAATTTTTACAAAGGAATTGATAGTGTTTCTAGAAAGTTTATCATTTGGCGATTATTCTATCATAAAGTTGGAACTTTCCTTACAGTCACTATTATTGTAATAGAGAGATTCTTACGTGTGACAGCTGTCAATTTTGTTGGGTTTATTGACTCTTACTTTAATTGAGAGAAACTAGTGTATGGCAGCTGTCAATTGTATTGGTTTTATTGACTATTATTGTAGTTGAGAGACACTAGAGGGTGACAGATGTCACTTTTATTGGTTTTATTGACTATTATTGTAGTTGAGAACTGTCTATGTTTTTGGGTTTATTGACTGTTGTTAAAATTGAGAGATACTAGAGTGTATACGCTGTCAATTTATTGTGTGTGTGGTTTTTTTGGTTTTTTTTTGGTTTTTTTTACTGTTATTGTAATTGAGAGATGCTAGAGTGTGAGAAGATGTCAATTGTATTGGGTTTATTGACTATTCTTGTAATTGAAAGATACTAGAGTGTACAGTTGTCATTTTATTGGTTGAATTGACTGTCATTGTAACTGAGAGATAAAATAGTGTGACAAATGAATAAGAGTAACGATCAGCTTAGTGCTGTTTAGTTAGAGATCTATTTGAACACTGCCTGTGAAAATGAGATCTTCATATAGACTAAAGAATAGAAATCACTTCAAGCCTTGCCGAAAATTGAACAAAAAGATTGTCAATCTGAATTAAGAACATTTCAGAACAACAATTTGATTTCCACAATAATATAGTTCTTCAAGTTCTCTGTCATCAGCGGTTTATCTCTCAGCGATCTCTTCAAGCTACCCAACAACGATCTCATAACCATACTTATACCCACCGCCCACAATGAGAAATAAAAAATATATTCTTCATCTACAGAAGAATTAATACTTAACACTCAAGCAATACTTGAAACGGTAATTTTATCTTGTTTTCATAGGTTTCTTTACAATGGCTATTTAGAAGAACATCTCATGAAAAAAACTAAAAATGCATGTTTTGACGGAATTCTTTTGTACAAATAAATGAAAGGTTCACTATGAGGACACATCCATACCAAATATCTGTTTATCAGGACAAAAAGACTTAGTAAAACAGTTGAGAGACCACTCAAAATTCTATCCCTCATGCTTGATATTGAGATCAAATTCTTACTTTATAAACTATAATGCTGTATTTTATTAAATCATACCTTTATCAACAAAAAAAAAAAAACCCCAACAAATTTTTTCTAGACTTTGACATATTCTCGGTTTTCTTGAAGCAGTATTTCAAAGTGTTCCCCTTAAAAGCGGATTGATACGCTCATATAAATGAATGAATAAATAAATATTATATATATATATATAACATATATACATATATATATATATATATATATACATATATATACATGTGTATTTATATATATACATATATAAATATATAATTATATATACATATCCATGCAGTTTCAGAAAGAAAAAAAAACAACTCGTGCACCGGTCACACACATATGCACACAAACATATATATATATAATTATATATATATATATATATTATATGTATGTGTGTGTGTTTGTGTGCATATGTGTGTGACCGATGCACGAGTTGTTTTTTTTCTCACATACATATAATATATATATTATATATATATATATATATATGTTTGTGTGCATATGTGTGTGACCGGTGCACGAGTTGTTTTTTTTTCTTTCTGAAACTGCATGGATAGTTTGTGTGCATATGTGTGTGACCGATGCACGGGTTGTTTTTTTTTTCTTTCTGAAACTGCATTGATGAAAACACATTGCAAGGAATGATTAGACTTGGACTTGTTCACTTATGATAAAGATCTTGAAAGGCCTTTTTCTTACCACAAGGAGACTAGTTAAAGACTACAGTAGTTTCACGGTTCCTTCTCACCCACGTTTCTCCATTACCAAACAGTTTGCTTATATTCAAACAGCCATACGATGTAATTTATGTAATACAATAAAAGATAAATGCTTTTTGGGTAAGATATGTTACGCTTTTTGTTTTGTTTTGTTTGAGTGTGTGTGTGTTTTTTTTTTTTTTTTTTTTTNNTCATTTATGAGAATGATTTGCTTGAAACTTTAAAAAATAAACATATTCTATTCCCATCTCATGCTGTTGTTGCTTGTGGAGTTTTTTTTTTTAATATATATCGCACTATAAACTCGATAAATATATTTATTTCTTTTTTGCTTCTTTCTTCTATATATGTCATGGTTTTTTCAATGTTGATACACGTCTCGCTTTCTCCACAAAATGTATCAATGATGTACGTACGTGAGGCTGTGTGGTAAATCTCAAAACATGATTTATCTGTTTGTGATTTTATAAAGGATTTCAAGATTTCTCATAGTGCACTAACAAAATATGTATCATTTTATAAAAATAAAGCAGACAGAGTCTTTTATAAAGGAAGAGTCTAGAAAAAAAATCATTGACGGCGATTATAAAACAAACACAATTTTAGTTATTTCAAGTACTCAGTGAAGATGGGCTATCAAAAACGATACATCTTTTTCAAATAACAGAATTAACGAAACCGGACATTCCTATAGGAACTTAGGCCGTAAAATGTAGTCTTTGTGCATAATTCATTTTCGCTAAGCCCCAATCAGTTAGAACTTTCTTAACAGTACCTAAATGAAAAGAACTTGATGTGACGCAATGAAGACTGAAGAAAGCTTGCATTCACACCCATATAATCTATCACAATAAGCTTAGAGTAACCAGGGGGAAATTCCAGCGATGTGTCTTTTTTCAATAATCCTAATCTGGTTTGTCTCGGGGTTTAGCCGAGATGCAGTACGGATGTAAACAATGCATAATTTCCATTTGATCTAGACCTTAATCTGTACAGAGTTCGGAGTCTTATTCGGAATTTCATTAAAGATCCATATCAAACATTTCAAAGCTGCAGAAAGGCTTTTAAAGTTAATAATTTGTCTTTTTTGTTCTGAAGTTACATTTGGGAGAATGGATTTCAAATTTTGAAAAGGCACAAAAACTAAAATTAGGCACCCAAAACCTTTCTAGCAAGCTCAGATAGACGCAGAGCAAGCATTCTTTTCACACAGAATCAGACGAAATTCACATCAGGATAAAATTTATCAAAATTTCCCTTCAATAGATTTTTTAAATTTTCTTTTACATCATGTTAGAGAAAAATAGCAAGTGAGAAAGAAGTGACGAAAATGTGTCGGCTGCAAAAAATTCTGCTACTGACAGCGTCATCCAATACATGTTCCTCGCTCCTCGATACCCATTTGTATAATTGTATGCCAGTTAATCTCAAATATTTTCAGTCTCGATCGGAGGACAAAAAGTGCAAAAAACCCAAAAACCTATAGCTCTCGAAAAAAATTTTTAAAAAGGCAAAATTTGAGCATTTTTTATCGGAATACAGACTATGAAATTAGCTGATTCGAAAAAGCATTTTTTTTTTTAATAAACAAAAAAAAAATTGTTTACGAGATCGTTACTATGTAAATTTAGCCGACAAAAGAAAACAACGACGTGCCGTTTCTTGGCCAATTTCAGTCTTGCCCTAAACCTCTATAGTGTATGCAATGGCGAATCTAGCCGACGATCAACTTGAGTAGGCAATATAGCCTTTTGCCCACTCACCACTCATAATGGACACATTGATGAACAACTAAAAGGCTATAAAGTCTACTCAAGTTGATCGTCGGCTAGATGCTATGAAGTTACTGATGTTACTGACAGCGCCATTCAATACATGTTCCAGGCGCCTAGATACTCATTTGCATAAATGGATACCGCCTAATCTCATATATCTTAAGTCTCGATCGGACAAAAAAGAGTGAAAAAAAAAAGAACCCTGGAGTTTTCGAACCAAAAAAAAGGCAAAATTTGAGCATTTTTGATCGAAATAGCGACTAAAATTAGCTGGTTCGAAATAGCATTTAATTTTCTTTTTAACATACAAAAAATTGTTTACGAGATCGTCACGGTGTAAGTTTAAACGGCGATAGAAAACAACGACGTGCCGTTTCTTGGCTAATTTTAGTCTCGCCCTTAACCTTTATAGTGTATGCAATGGCGAATTTAGCAGACGATCAACTTGAGTATCTTATCCTTCACTCCGTCTCTATCTCTGCATTTCTCTATGTCAAAATTCATCTCTATCTCTCTATCGCTCTCTCTCTCTCTCTCTCTCTCTCTCTCTCTCTCTCTCTCTC
>BLXT01008389.1:120634-132869 GCA_019648995.1 Plakobranchus ocellatus
ATATATATATATAGATAGATAGATAGATAGATAGATAGATAGATAGATAGACAGATAGATAGAGAGAGAGAGAGAGAGAGAGAGAGAGAGAGAGAGAGAGAGAGAGAGAGAGAGAGAGAGAGAGAGAGAGAGAGAGAGAATAAGCCACATTAAAGTCTGTTTTCATTTCCAGATATCTAACATCAACCTCCTAGAGTAAAGACAACCCGATGTACAATATACAAAAAGAGCCGAAAAGTCTTGTTTTCTATGAATTATTCGTATCCTCTACTACTGGTTTCTTGCGTGGAGTTAACCAGAGACCTGATGGAATTGGGCCAGTGTCACAAGACTAACATGCTGCATATTTTGTATCAGCATTACCATGATTAAAGAGCTGTAACTTCAATCATTAAATACCTTGGAGACGTTTGGGTTGTTTGACAAATGAACCACGTTAAACATTTCTAAATAAAATATTTATATAGTCACTGAGACCATTGACATAATTAGTGAAAGAATACTGAAGGAAGGAAAATTAGTAAGACATATAAACAAAAGCTCTGTTCTGCTCTTTTCTTGTACTTGTGAAGATTCATGGCGAGGACAACGCAAAAATATATGCAGAGGAAACCTCTAAGCTAAATTCAAATTGAATGGGAATGGACCAAAACTTATAATTGAATGGATTTGAAGATCCTGGGATTTTTTTCCCATAATGTTTTTTTTAAGTGGTATATGGAATGCCTTTGTAGAGGATTTCTTTTTTTTTTTTTTCTTTTCGCCTTCCTTTATTGCCTATTTAATGCAACTCTCAGTCTCGGTCTGATCTGAACAGAGCAAGTGCTTCCTCTTTTACAGAGGTTAATTTTACTTTGTTAAGGCATACTTAGGCAAGAGGAAAAGGGAGAGGAAATCTGTTTAATATTTATCCAGCATTATTAGCTTCAAATTAACAGAAGCAAATCCTATTCACTTCACATTATGAGATCAAATTCATGAAAAGCCATAGAGAAGAAAAAAGTCCTAAAAAATAAAAAAGGATTTTGAGAATTAAGAAAAATTTGTAGTATCAGACTTGGACTTTTGAGATTGCCATTGTTCAATAATGTTACTTAGAATGTTATTCACATACTTGGGGAAAATCAGAGCTGCATATTCATAATCTTGTCAAGAGTTTCTCTCAAACCAACTGATAAAGTGCAATGTTTGGTTCCCGTCAACAGAAAATAAATCTAAATTTACTTTGATAAAAGCAAAAAAATGCATTTGATACACATACAATGTAAATTTTCTCTGAAGAAATAAAACGCGTACAATATCATTGCTCCTCTTAGCATTCTGGATATAAAATATCAAAATTCATCTCCTTTTTACAAATTCTCTTTCACTTGTTGCAAAATTTGTTATGTTACATTGTTAATGTAAAAAACATATATTATTGTTATTTTTTTTGCTTCTGTAAATGTAATTTCTTGATTTGTATATCGTTTTAAAAAACCTGATTTACAATTCATATTTTACTGTTGATAAATGATCCTTCTTGAAAGGTGCCTGTGAAATTATATAAAATTTGTTTTATGTCCCTCTTTCATGAACCATGATTTTAATATCTAACCTACACTGTCGATAAAACCTTATTCTATAATCGACCATCTTTGCAGTGATTTTAAGCAAACTGGACAGTTACGGCCTAAACGATTTTTGACAGAAAAATACTTAAGGAGGAGAAAGAATGGGCTTTATTAAATGGAAATGCTGTACTTTCCATGGTAGATGTATTTTGATGCAAGCTGTCTTTTTGATAGACCTTTCATTTAGTCCAGACCTGTATGAATGATTCTTATTTAAGTCTATAAAATTCACCATATGAAGTTTACCATTTTAATTTTGGTTTTGGTTTTGGTTTCGGCAATTCCTAGCTGAAGCATAATTTATTCATCTTATACTTAATACTATAAATCTTTTAACATTTAGCACCTACAAGTTTTTGTTGAAAATATCACATATGGCAGATTCCAAAACCATAACTGAGAAAATAGAATGGAATGTTAAATACTTTATTTTCTGCGACGAAAGCAATTTGTTTCCAACTCAGATTAGAGTAGGCTATTTGGATGCCTTTAAATAAATATTAGTAACAAATTTAACTGCCATGTACATTTTGGTTTGAAATAAAAAAGTTGAAATCATGTGAAACTAAGTGATTGGAGAGCCTAGCATATGTAGCCACACAATTTAGTTTTTAGTAAATGTATACGAGTCTTTTGGCTATTTATTTTACAAAAATCAATCTCATCATGTAGACTTAAAAAAGAATATTAAATTACTTTTGAAAGATTTCATCATCAAAGAAATTCAAAGCATTTCACTGCATGAAAAAATAATTTTTCTTTTCATTCAGAGCACAGTCCATGTTAGCTACAATGTGACATTAAAAAAAAAAGGATCATTTTTTAAAAACTTTTTTGCAGGTGAAGTACTGAAAGAATACTGGAACTAAAAACACTATTAGTTAAGACTGATACCCACCACTGCCATTTTAAACTCTTGTGTAGGAAAGCATTTTGAGACAAGTCAATCATATCTTTACTGATGCAAAATTTTGAAACACCCTTTCTAAAAGTATAGCACGGTTCAAAGGTTCACAAGACTTTCTCTGTCTTACTTGTTTTTTTTTTTCTTTTACTTTGTTTTAAAAACGCCGTATTATGAACCTGAAAATTATGCAGATCTTCATCTTGAAACAATAATTATATACAACATCTGATACTTTGACATACTGGTATTTAATATTAGACATGAGAATATCTAAATATCTATCCTGCATCAAATTTTGGGTTTAAAACTAGATCTAAATTACAGGTTCTTATAACCTTTCTTTGCAGATCTAGGCTTAAAAATAATTTGGCAATATTAAATGTTCAATGAGTTGATGCTTCAACAAAAATCTGTAAAAACATTTTTCATTTAGTCAGTGTAGGTCAAGATCTATGACTGACAACTAAATTTAGAGTAATTTTTATTTGAAGTATTTTGTTTTGTGTGTGTGCATACACGTACGTAAAATTATCTTCAATTCAACATATATAATGAACTCTATGGGTTTCACAAAAATTTGGGTCATCAGTAATGACCTCATCTTTTGATGAAATCTTGCTCGTTAGGGGTAAGCTTGTTGTTATTTTGTATTTATTTGTATATCAAACTCTTTGCTACTCATGTTACGCTTTGAAAAATAAACTACACAAGGAATAAAATGTTATACTGTTTCCTGCAACACTAAATATAAAAATAAAAAAAAAAATTATTGTAACTTCAAAATAAACGTTTTTCTTTTTATCAATTACTGATAATCAAATAATTAACAAAATGACTAACACAAAATATACGGGTAATGGTAATCTGCTTTTGCAGAGCCAAGGACAAAGCCACTTTGAATGTTTTATTTCAACGACATATATTTTTCTTGTTCACATTTTCAAAATGTATAGGATATAATAGTTTTTAATAGCCGCTTTGCACCGATGTATCAAGTTTAGTATCACTTGGATAGCACACGCCTTCAGTACCATACTTTCTTCTTTTCTATTGGTAGTGTTTGTTACCTCATCCTCTCAAGTTAGGCAGTCAACTCGCTCAGCATCAGCCCATTCAATACCACATCACTGGTCTTTTGGAAGATGAGAGGTTGGGAAAGGTATATTCTGGAAATCTACAATGATCAGAATTGGCTTTATGAAGTTTGGTGTTTTTATGAACTGGTATTGGTTATGGGAGTTTTAAAAATTTGATGTCAATCTATCGAACACTTTTTATAAAGGAAAAAATAAATAAAAAAAAGGGATACTACTAAAACTTGCCATCACGTCTAACAATTCTAAAAACAGAATGATGAAAGCTGAAATTGTTTTTTGATGGATCGGTTGCATTGAAATGTCCATAACTACTTTCATGACAATCCGATTTTGTACTGGTATCAGTTTCAACTTTGGAATAGGAAGCGTGATTAACAGTGTTACACAGAGAAATTTCACTTAAGTGGACTTCATTCAATCAACTTTTCCCAGATTTGTATTTTCCTCTGCTACCACATTGCAGGTACATTGTCTCCAAAAAACGGCTTTTAAAAGTTACAACTAACTATGATAGATGCTTGCATAAATGAACAAACTCAATGTATCTCTATGGGTATTTCTGCGCCTCCCCCCACAAAAAAGTCAATTTTTAGTGACACTACACGTATCATAAATTTTATCCACTATTCAGATGTGTTACCTTGCAATGATAGTTTACAACAACACAAATTACGTGTATAGTGATTTAATTTACTAACATAGCAATTCAAGGATGTACAAAATTTTTTGGGAAGCAAAAAAAAACAAAAAAACATGAAAATCCCACATCTAAACACCTGTCATGTTTCCTGGCTATTGTATACCCTTTTTTTTTATTAAATCTTATGGGAATGTGAGAGAAACTGAACACTTAAAGAGAAAACTACGGGGAATGCACATACCCCAACATATTGGGCCAGCTTCACATATGGCAAATGCAAAACAAGAGGTGTGACCACAAAACCCCATACAAACAAGAAACCTTTTGCAATCGAGTAGGGCTTGTGTGATTGTGAGGCAAACAATTTTTACAAAAAATAAAAATCTTTGGAAAAAGTCATCATTTTAAATTCAGCATTCTTTTCATATACAATTCACATTTTACAGAGTTTTGAAAAAAGTATTGCTTTAGTAATGTCCCATTATAATCATCTTCCTAGGTTATGTTTTGAGTGATCACTTTGAAAAAAATCTTATCTTTACAGGTATTTTTTTTTCTGAAACAAGATTGAAACATGATGATGGTCCAAGCATGGGGGAATCAGGAGGAGGGTTTTGTTTTTCTTAGCCTACAGAATTCTGAGGTATTTTGCTTTTGAATTCCTCACTGCCTTCACTTTAGCTGGATCTTAAGAGCCCTAACCATCCATTTATGCTGGGTTTACACAGGGAGCAAGAGAAATTCTCTTGGCTCAGGCTGGGATTCAAACCTCCAACCTCTCAGTCTCACGATGGTAGCAAACTGCCTTTCTAGATAATTCACCACTCCACACATCCCCTAACAGTTGAGTTACTGCTGTACATGCTCAATGTGTAGGTGCAAAAAAAATATTTTTGTTGTCATATTTTGGCTAGCATATCTCAAGTTTTGCATTCAGCCTCATTTACTATGTGAGGTGACCTCAGGACATTAAATAGCATAATTATTTTCCTCAGCATATTTCAACATTTTAGCATCACTAAAGCATATCCTTATTCAACTGATATGTTGAATTGTTAAATATATAAAGCAAACAGGAGATGTCAAATACAAGTGGATAAAGCAATTTTCTTTCTTTTATTTTACAATTTCATTTGGCAGTATACATGAAAAATGTCATCACAAAACAAGGGATTCTGCAAGAGGAAACCCCCCTTGAAAAATGGTATAGTGATATTTTGACATATTTGAGGTTTGTAATTTAAAGTGCTATTTTGTAAAGGGAATCTATATACAGAATGCATTCAGTTACATTCCCATTCATGTTTTGGGCACAAAATGTCTCTGTTTGTAGTGACATTATAAATGTAAAGCAATATTGTACCGTGGATACTACATAATCAATATCACCTTAACTCCTAAATGCAGAGTAGTAAAGACAAGCAAGCCATGACTTATTTTTTTGTTTTCATATCACAGATTATATGTTTTGAGAAAAGAATTACAAATGAAGACATTTAAAAAATATTTTGTAAATTACTACATGCAAGACAGATGTAAGATAGAAAAGATGCTCTTAACACTACTGATAGCAAGATTGAAATCTTCTAGTTTCTTCATATATTTCGTCAAGGTATCTAGAGAGACAATATGTGTCTGAACAGCTTGTGTAGATCTATAGATATTGTCTAAAGGATGATAACAATTTAACCCTCAAAAACACACACACATGTATTGGCTGCTTCACACTTGCCTTAAGAGTCCTTTAGATATTGCTGTTTATCTCACAGAGTAAACAAGAGTGTTTATTGATAGTTCAGATTGCATAAAAAAGGCTTGCTATTCATGGTTATCTGGTTACCAAAATAGTAAAATAAATCTTGAAAATATTTTAGGCAAGACATCTAGATTTAGCAATAAATCATTGCACACACAAACTTGGAACACATACATACGGAAGAACTAGCTCAATTTAGATTTCTTTCTTAAAACAATTGCCTATGATCTTCATACCACCTTTTTTTTTTCTCTGTTATGGAGCAGGAAAATTTCCATCTGCCTCCATGGTTTGGTCATTGTTTTGCTATTAAATTTACCTTTCTCAAAAAATTATAAATCTAAAATGCATAATAAGCTAAATAGAACAATATCATCTTAGATGTAAAAACTAGGGAATACTATTTTTTAATTATAACTTGTGACAAAATGGCCATTTATTTCAGACTGTATTGCCGATGCTGCAACCCTCTACCTTACACCCCATCTTTTCTACCCTCTGTTGTCTTTTAAAATAGAGAGATTAAATCACAACGATTTACATCATCTACAGGCATGATTATGACAGAGATAAACTAAAATGGCATTATTTTATAGGAACCATAAAACATCTTCAGATAATACCCTTTTCTATGAGAAGTGGGGTTTCAGGAACGGTCGAACTTCTATAGACAGGCTGATGCTGCCATTCTTTCCTGCTATACTGTGCTGGTAGCTTCTAGCACATGGCATCAGTCAGAAAACATGGGAGGAATTTCTTGTGCAGGTCCTCCTTACAGATGGCACAAGGTAGTATCATCAAAAATGGGGAAAACCCATGGAATGAACACTTACAAAAATTTTCATGGATTTTATTTCAAATGCTATGGCAAAACAAAATATTGCCAATACCTTAAAACTCAATTTAAAATTTTTAAGCTGTTACTTTCAATAGGACTTTCATTTAGGCTAGCTTGTGTTTTAAAAAAACGAAACAACAAAAGAACATGCCTTCAAAGGACTGTTTTGTAATAGTCTCGTGGATCATGTGAAAAAAAATTAATCAGTATAAAAGAGTATGTCAATACAAGGCATGATTAATAATTGATTAAATTTTATGACCTACATACAATGACTAAATGAGGTGGCAGAGGCATAGTCTACTGACCTTGTTATTGCGTACATTGGCTAATGTCTGCCCATTGCTCTTCTTAAATTGGTAAAAAATTTTTGCAAAGCATACCTTACATTTTTGTGTTAAGATTTCATTAAGGGAAGAAGGTCGTCACTGGGTGTCAATGGAAAGCAAAATCACATGAAACTAGACCTACATGCAAAACTTAAAATTCTTGGTCTTTGTCCAATCTGTAATACGAGTATCAGCAAGTTTACACCTCAGCTAATCGATGCAGGGGAAGATGAGGGTAAGGCCAGTGCAAGTATAACGAGATATAGATTTCTATGGTTTGATTAGGGGTGTTAGGTATTTTATTGATGATTCCCTTTTAAAACTTGTTCCACTCCATTTTAAAACATTTTTTTTTTTTTATCCTTTCACTGAATCTACATGTTGGCTCTCATTGTGCTGATACTTTTTTTTTTCTCTCTCAATACATCTCTCTACTGTCCCTGATATGGGAGCAATCCAAATGAAGCTAATGTAAGGCGTGAAAGAGATAAGCTTGTGATGACAAATATATAAAAAAAATAATGTATTTTTATAATCCTCTTCATCAATAAAATATATTTACCTCAGTTAACAATAGCATTCAACTGATAGATATGTTGCCATTCTTTAACTCTTTTTCTAGATGATGAGCTTAAAAGCTTTGAGGGGGAGGGCAAACAAAATGGATGCAGCAATCATCATTATTAAGGCCCTGCAAAGATTGTTAACTCTAGGCAAAGGGCCTGTTTGATTATCCGACTGAGAATACTCATTTATACTGCCCTATTTTAATGATCTTGCATTTCCTTGTAGAAAAAAAAAAAAATGATGCCAATTATCAATGAAGTGAATTTTTATTCAAGCTCAAGTAACTAGTAATTGAATTTCAAATAGTTCACACTTGAAAACACTGATATTATTAGAAATATACAAATCTATGAGACTAAAGAATTGCCAAGTTTTGCATTGCACAAATTTAAAGAGAAATGCTGCATGGAATGAAGATTCATCAAGATGTGACAAAAAGTTAGACCCAATTAAAGTAAATCTGCTTTTGACAGAGACCTATAATTACGCTTTTTATTTTTCATATGATTCATTCTCAAAAGGTGCTATGAACTTGATTATATTGCTACCCCATTTTTTAAAAAAAAAGGCTTGTGGACAACTTTTTTCAAATCCACATATTGCCCGCTTAATAAAGAGAGATTTGTAATATAGTTGCATCACTATGTTGTGTTGTGAATATTTAGTGAGATGGTAAAAATAAAATTTGATTTTTTTTGCAGATTTTAAGTTGGTCATTTTATGCCCTACACTTTTTGTCTGGTTTGTTTGTTAGCATGAAGGGCGCTTGCTATGATGAAAAAAAAAATATTTCAGAACCTTGCTTTTGCCATCATAGGGAAGAAAACTAATATAATTTTTTTTTAACTTGATGGGACATTTCTTAGATCTGCTACAACATAACATCTTGTGTTGTCATAGCCTATACTGAATGGAGTCCTATCACAACCTTTCAATGCCTATACTGAATGGAGTCCTATCACAACCTTTCAATAGTATTATTGTATTTTTTGAAAGTTACCTTCACAAAAACAGAAACAAACAAAAAGACAGATTATTAATCTTTTTTATCATTAGTGCCAGTCAACACCCAATATATCTAAGATTAACAATACAAGCTATGAGGATAGCCCTTCCAACTTTGACTCCACAGCCTGAGTGGCACATGACATGATCCAATGCCAAGAGTTTATAAGTCAGGCAGGAAAGAAACAGACTGTCTCAACATGAATGCTCGAAAGAAATGAAAAAAAAAAAGAGAAAGAAACTTTGCATATTACTATGTTATAAAAAGCAAAATATCGGTGACTGCCAACAGTACCAATCAATTTAAACATGATAGCACACAGACAGTCAAACAAATCTCTGTACCTGAGAAAACTAATGCAAACAAATCTAACACAAATCCATGCCAACCTACTGGAGTCAAATCAGTTGACTGTTGGCTAAAAATGAAACTTGGTCCAAACTGTTTGATGTCGGCAAAAGGCATAAGTGAAAAACAACCATAGCAGTTGAAGTTTATTGGCATGAAATATTCTTTATCTCCAAAGCATCAGCCTTGTGTTTGACTGGCTTCACAATAAGAAGGACCAAAGGTCTGTTACTGCAAGAAGCTTATTGAAAGGACACCTAACATCTACTCCTTTCCAAACAGAAATAAGAAAAAGCAAAGAAGCTGTGATATGTTTTTTTTTTTTTTTTTTTAAGGATAAATCAAGATTTGTCCCAGGAAAAATGGGAGTAAGAAAACAGTTGAAGCCCAAAAACATCTTATTAAAGAGCATCATTGGCCTGCAAAGGATTTCATCCTTGAGCATAGGAATTTTGTGTCCAATGCAGGAGTCAACCACAAGATGTGAAATCATTCATTAAGACACCCGTGCCTAGATGAGATTTGCCAATACTGAAGGTAAAAATTATGAATAAAGACGTGAAAGAAGAGTACCCAGTGAATAATTTAGGTGACTCGTTAAATGCAAATGTGGAGAGTGTGTGATGAATGACAATTTGTGACTTTCCAACTTTTTTTTTTTGAGTAGTAATTATCTCGAAGAAAAAAATGTGGGGAGCTGAAAAAGTTTTTTTTTTAATGGAAATGAATAAAGTATAAAAACTTCTGTTCCAAGTGTCGACTTAAGATGAAAATAGTGAAACAAGTAGTGCTTTACTTACATGGTTTTTATAAAAATCACATCCCTTAATGTGAAATTTTGTGTCATTTTCACATCTAAGTACCCGACAAGGTTTTATTTTACTATACACTTCTAAACTTTAGGATAATCAACTATCTTTTAAAATTTTAACTCATCCTTGACAAATTCCACGTTGGGACAGAAAAAAAGGACATGACCTTTTGAGAATGAGCCATGCAACACTAAGTCCATTTCAAATGTTTCTGATAAATAAAATTCATGCTTAAGTCAACGAAGATGTGCCAGTCAATATGTCAGGAAAAAACTATTATCGCTGTAGATCTTAAGGTTTCTCACTAAATATTTTAAATGATTACTCCAGTTTACTAACTTTTACTCCAGTTAAACAATCACCCAATTCAGAAAGGTTTATCTTAAGAAATTTCATGTGCAATGACTTTCATTGCCTTTAAAATCACGATTTATAGTGCTTAATCCATATCTGGGGTCACAAAATAAGCAGCTAGGATTTTTGCAGCTTGAGATAATGTAAGAGGTCTTCTATATTTTCTCCTTCTTGTGGAATATCTTCCGTTTCATTACCCTGAATGGACTGTCCTTCCCTACCCTGCTGCCTTTTTTGGGTCATACGAGATTTGGGTGGTGAACGATGGGGAGGCTGATGGATTGAAGATCCTCTGGTTCCTCCACTGCCACCTTCTCCCCTCCCAGCAGGTTTTTCTTCCCGCTGATATTCATTAATCCGCATGATGCATCCATCCATAAGAAGACGGAGAGCTATTGCAGCAATATTGCGCGAATCATCAAGTCCACAATGTGGCCGTCCTTCGAAAGTCATGCCAAGATCTTGCAGCATGTGCTGAAGGTTCACTTTCCCGCAGCCATAAAAGGCTGTATAAGCCTTCCGCAGGTTTATCCACTGCCGAGCCCATCGGGGAAAAGGGATGTTACTTATCTCGGTCTGGGTTTTCAGAAATCTTGACATATCCCATGGACTGAAGGATTAAAAAAAAAATATTTTCCATTAAATCCTATCATGATCCTAGAGGAAGAAAAATAATATCATTAAGGGTGACTGAACCTGCTTTAATTGTGTAACATACCGATTTGCAGAGATTTTTTTTTTAATGGTAATATTTCAACAAATCATGTTATTCAGTAGTGCATAATTAGAGACAAATGTAACACTTTTTTTTTTTCTTTCAACATTCTAACTTTGACATTTCAACTTTCAAAAATGCTATTATTCCAAATAAGTTTATCCAACTTCTGTATTTTCCTAAAACTTAAAGAGAGGTGTTAGGACTAGGGTAGTTATGTTTTGATTTTAGCTGAGCAGAGTTGGATGTTTGGTGTGTGTGTGTGTGTGTTGTGATTGGTTGTTCAGGCCGCGTGACAACACAAGCTGGACGAAACTACAGATCGGCGGGATTTTGGCTGCAAGAAGATCACTCCTATTTCGTCACTCGTACTGAACAGTCGTGAAACGGTCCTGGCGCAAGTTGTAGCGGATTCGTTGACTGGAGATAATACATTTTAACCTTCTTACCACCTGAGTGAATCTACGTTTGTATTTATTCCTTAGGCTGTGTGCCTAGCCAGACTGATGGTCAAAGTCTACGAATTTATGTTTCCCTTGTGAAACTGGAATGGTGGTAAACGTAATTAAATGCATTGATATCTAATGCTTGAGGCTGTTTGCCTATACAGACTGCTGTCTACAGTCTGCGTATGTGAAACTGAAATGGTGCCATATCCTGTATTACTAGTTATTATTGTCCCTCGCGTAAGGGCTTGTCACCAGGTCTGGTGAATGACAGTGTAGTCGGAGTCCATGAATGTAAGTGGAGAGCTTAAGGACACGTTACGAGGACTATTATCTCTGTTTAAGTGATGAACAGTTGAGCGGGACCCAGGTTGTGTCGGAACTGAAGATTTGGACATTTGATTGTTCCTATGAACTATATTCCCTATTCTACTACAAGTTCCACGGACAAGGATCCTTGATGGATTAAGTTTAGAAGCGTGTGCTTGTGTGAGTGAACAGTGTGGGGATTTATATCTATTAATTATATCTGTAGATTGAATCTATTAATTATATCTGTAGATTGAATCTATTAATTATATCTGTAGATTATGTCTATTAATCATATCGGTAGATTATATCTCTAAACTATATCTAAAGATCATACCTATTAATTATATCTATTGGTTGTACCTATAAGTCTATTGATCTAAGAAGTAGTTTTGAGGGGAGTTTTCCTCGTGCGTGGATTAATTGGTACTAACTTATTTAATTGTATAAGATTTTGTAACGCAGATTCTGATTACTACCTATTGTCGCGCCTGCGTG
>BLXT01008389.1:149514-166821 GCA_019648995.1 Plakobranchus ocellatus
ATATACTGGCCGCCGTCAAAGATAGGGATTTGTGGAGGGACATGATCGCCAACGCTTACAAGCAAGGCACTTGATGATGATGCACTTGTTTGTGGATAGCACACAGTAACTGCGATATCAGTCCTTCAAGTTAGCCATGACACGTCACGTCACCTCCAGAGTGGGCCTACGCCTAGTCTCCGCTTTAGATGGTTAAACATGATTATACTAGGTTAGATCTTGGCAAACAGCCAGAAGCAAACCAATAGTTTTCATTGAGTCTCTCACTCTTAGCCTAATCGTCAAATTAAGGCCAAATGTTTAACTATGGATAATTAGAAATACCTCAAACTACATTGACATTACTTTATCATACAGCTAAATGAGGTTGCAGTAACCAGGGTTCAACTGGCCATCTTCTATTTTAAAAAAAAAAAAATCAGGAATAAATTCTCATCTGGCGTCACCTCAATAACTTTTTTGGTGGCTTCACAATGTCGATGAGCTTTGAACACAACAAACTAAAATGGAGTAATATATCTAAGAGGATTTCATTGAGGTTTATGTTTTTAGGCCTAATGAAGACGCACCCCTCTTACATCTCATTACTATTGGTATGGACTGAACTAACCCCTTAGCAGTGTGTAATATTTTCTTCAATTGCCTTGTTGCAGAATAATATTTTTAATTTGAATAGAACTTGAATAGTGACGCTAGCCACTACTAACTGTTGCCCGGTCAAGGCTACTATGGGGTTTCTATTGCCTTGTTGCCGCGAAACGTCACTACCGGCCATCACCTGGTTTCCGGGCTCTGGACCACTAAGACTTTACTGCATTTTTCTGTCTAAACACTAGACCGGCGTGTCAACGATTTAGCTCATCTTTTCGAAAACAGCTTTGTAAAAAAATCGGAGTCTATTGCATTTCAATCTGAGATACCCTTGGGTAGATTTAAAAACATGAAGTAGAGCGTAGGGTGAGTTTTTTATTGCTTAACTTGATCCGTTTGAACAGTATTATCGAAAATGGAACTAGTCGGCCTAGCAAGCAACCGTAGATCTAACCTCAAAACTTTAAAATCTGATCATACATTATGGAAAAACTTTAGAGTCAATAAGCAATCATAAAGGACGAATCAATCGGTGCAATAATAAATCTAATTTGTATAGCTGTTACTTTTCTATTTAGTATGAATTTTTTTTATATAGATCTAATAGAAACACCTCAGTAGCTTTGACCGGGCAACAGCTAGTAGTGGCTAGCGTCACTATTCAAGTTCGCAAAAAAAAAAAAAATTAAAAATAGTATTGTGCAACAAGGCAATTGCCTTGTTGCCGCGAAACGTCACTACCGGCCATCACCTGGTTTCCGGGCTCTGGACCACTAAGACATTACTTGCTAGGCCGACTAGTTCCATTTTCGATAATACAGTTCAAACGGATCAAATTAAGCAATAAAAAACTCATCCTACGCTCTACTTCATGTTTCTAAATCTACCCAAGGGTATCTCAGGTTGAAATGCAATAGGCTCCGATTTTTTTACAAAGCTGTTTTCAAAAAGATGGGCTAAATCGTTGACACGCTGGTCTAGTGTTTAGATAGAAAAATGCAGTAACGTCTTAGTGGTCCAGACCCCAGAAACCAGGTGATGGCCGGTAGTGACGTTTCGTGGCAACAAGGCAATTACAGCTTTCATTGGCCCTCTTGATCGCCTGTCCTTGGACTTTCACCTTTGTGTCGCTCAATGTCTGACTTCTTACTTGCAAAGTCTCTTCAGAAAAACTTTGAGCTGCTGATTTATTTAAAGCTTGTGAACGCCATAATTTTTACTTTCCATAGAAAAATACTCAGTTTCCTTAGTCTGATCAATCTGATTTCCGATAATGGGCTGAGCGATTTCAAAATAAGACCAATCGTCGACTGTCTTATTTTGTCTTTGATTTTTTTTTATTTCCTTAAAATATCGATTTCCTAAAAGAATACTCGACATGATTCGCATGTTCTTAAGCGCTTGAGCTATGTTGAGTACCTCGATAGAATAAGCATTTCACAGATGGAAACAAATTTAAATTTGGAAACGTGTATGCTTTATTAGAGGGGAAAAAACTTAAACTCAAAGCCAGATCATTTTGTTCTGGAGATAACTTTTGCGATTATATTTTTCAACCCCTTCCTCTGATCATGTACCGTCAAATATTTTCTAATATGCATATTTTCCCCCTTGCACACTATTTAGCAATCGCGATCAAACAAGGATTACCAACATCAAACTTATTTATCTTTCCGTAACTTAAATTTCTGAACAGATTTCTGCTTGTCGTTATTTGCACTTACGGATCCATACAGTTCATCATTAGCAAACATTATTTTATGGAATTATTTCAGCCACCTCATTGAATAGTTTTCACACTTGCGAGGTCATGGCAAATCATAGATTGTGGGTGACAGCATTTGTGGGTGACAGCATTTATTTAAAAAAAAAAAAAAAACACACACACACACACACACACATACAACCCCTTTCAGTTGCATCAACCCATGTCGTTAGGGGCATTTTTTGTTGAAGCCTCTTCTTAATATAAGATTTTTCTCTTTATAAGAACTCGTTAGAGAGTGGAGCAGCACGAGCTTTTTTTTCGCAAATATTTGAAAATAATGCATCACCACCGTCACCACTACTACTACTACTACTACTACTACTGCTACTACTACTACTACTACTACTACTACTACTACTACTACTACTACTACTACTACTACTACTACTACTACTACCACTATCACTCTGCTACACACTTCCGACGTTATTTTCTGAATCAGGAAACCGCAAGGGGAGACCACCAGCAGAATAAAATAACGAAACTCAAAACATAGAGAATGATATCAAAACAAAATGAAAGGAATTCAGAATCCATCTAGGTCTAGTCGAGACATAATAGGCTAATTTGAATCTTGGAATGTTAGAATATCTCATAAAGAATATTCTTCGCATTAATTTAGCCGCTCTCGTCTAAAATCAAGATTTAGGTTCTGGTCTCAGGATATAGGAAGCCTACCTAGAATTCTAGATCTAAAGTCTAAATCTTTCAATCTTTAGTCTAATCTAATTGCTTGATAACAACAATATCGAAAACGCCATGGATATGGTTTCAAATGGCGTATTATTTTCCTGCATTTTATTGTTTCTGCAAAGGTAAGATTGTCCTTCGGCGCCTTTTCGTTTGTTCCCACGCCGACTTTATAGCTATATTAAGAGATAGAAGCAAACGAAAATGCGTCAAATTGTGAAGATTCTGTGTGAAAATAATACTGTTTTCATTATAACTTGGCCTGCGACCTCTTCATTTCGTCGATAGCTTATGAAGATAGAGCTGATCGGATAATATAGCTATATAAAGAGTCAGGGTGGAAATAAACGAAAAAGCGCCACTTCTTTTACAGCCTACTTGATGTAGCCTACTTAGACTTTAATTTTTTTTAAAAATTATCAATTTGATCAGGCTCTCCCCACATCAGCCTTCATTTTGTCTAATGGTTACATCAAGGATGATTTGAGGACCAGGCTCCGGCGTTTTACCTCAGAAAAAGGGCGGCTTCCACCTGCCCGAGAAGCACAGCAAGGCCCACAAACCGAGCGGGTGTCTTCTTAATACGGGAATTAGCTTCTGAGGATTCCATTAGGTTTTTTTTTTTTTTCAGTTTCATCTTATGGATGTCTTCCTTCATATCAGTCTTCCAAACAAACCTGTATGTTCTGGGGAGTTGTAGCATTGATATAACTGATTTAGCAATTTAACAGATGCAATCAGACATATAATCAACCTTCAACCTTTGAGCTTAGTATTGCAGTAGTGCATCAACAGAAACATTGATTAAGCACTTGGTTGCCCCTTCATACATGCGCAGCCAATCCCTCGACAAAGGTTTTTATGCTTGTCAGATTGGACTTAAATAAGCCTCATACTTAGTTTTACTTTCATCAAATTGGATATATTCCTGCTTAAACTCCCAACCATGAGTTGGCCATTCCGTGTGATGTGTGTTACATCTGAAGACTCTGAGAGATTTTTTGTGTAACTAACAAATCAAATTAGGAGTTTCATACATTGTTTTTATATTTGTGTACAAAAATGGTTACTCAACATAAATAAGACCTTTAGTGTTACAGGTAACATGAGCAAAGTGTCTGAGAATGGGTCTAAAGATTCGTTACGTGTGCTACTTCAAGAAAATCAAGCAATCTAGTGTAAATCATTTATCATTCTGTCATCAATTTCTTCAAAGATTGAAACCAAACAAAATCCAGCTTCCCCTAAAACTTGTAAAATAAGTGTGTTGATAAACATTTGGTCATATGAAAAAAACAAGTTTTCAGTCTCTGTGATCAATTTTAATTTTTCACCTATTGGTTGACATTTCATGGAATGGCCCTGTTGGTTCCTTCCGCTAAATAAATTTGTCCTGAGAACTCAAGACATGAGTGAAATGAGAACTGAGGACAAGAACTGTGGCAATTCTCATCCTGTGTATGTTGAAGAGCATTATAGTTCTTTCTGTCAAACAGCAAACTGAGACTCCCCTAAATCTTAGTTCCCTTCCAAAGCCTACTGGGTCTAAGCCTTGTACCAGAAGCAGCATAATGTAGCCAAATGATATATATAGTTAAGTTTTCTTTGTAATTGCAAGACCTTTGAATTGACACACAAGAAAAGAAAATCTATATGCTAGACTGCCTTCCAATTTTTCATATCATGAAGAATTTCGGGTAGTGACAACTTTTCTAATATTTATTAGGCCTACTTTCTGAATCCAATGCAACAAATTTTTTGAGTTTGTTACTACAAACCAGGTTAATGTTTGGTTTTTTTTTAAATTATGATTTGTCTTTGGAATATTTTCAGCACATCTTTTTCATTTCAACAGGTGATGGTGATGTGAATACATTTGATTTTATTGAATTTTCCTTCATTTAAAGGAATTCTTAGAAAAGCCAATTGCCAACTTAAAAAACTTACATAAATTATAACATAAAAGACACAAAATGAATTACAAATATTTCATGAAAATGTTTTGCCTCTATTGTGGCTCTATTCATTAAACAAACATCTACTGCATTGTGGACTCAACATTAAGATTTAAATAGAAGAAAAATTTTGTATTTGTGCACCTTTTCTGATACTGTAAATTTTTTTTTTTTAAATGTTATATTTTCTTAATGAGGTGTCTTATATGGAACAGATATTGGCCGTATCATGGTTTTCCTCTCAAAACTATTCTCAGTAAACTCTATTCAATAAGGTTTATTTTTGCTGTCATTCCCTCTGTCCATGAGTCTAGATTTTCAATGAATTCTCTGACTATTTCTGTGCCACTTAACTTCAACATTTTTTGTGACTGCAACTTTCTAAAATCTTGTGTCACCAAATGTGTCCCAAAAATTATAGTTTCCTATCTTATGGCTTTCATTTTATAATCTCTTAAGTTTAGCTTCTTAATTTCTTTCATTACTAATTCATTGGATTTTTTTTTTAGTCCATGATAAATTGATGTATGCTTATCATTCTTCTGATGAAGCATCTGCTTCCAGTTTCTTTTTGTTTCCTTGCTATTGTCCAGTTTTCACATTAGTACTGACCATATATGTTTTCATTACCTTTATTTCTCAGTAGGATTTAATTTCTTTGGAATGTATTTTTGGACATATGGCTACTTATTCGCTTATTTCTCTAGTAAATCTACCATCTAATGTTATCACTGATCAGTATAGCCAAGATATTTGAATGTTCTTAGTTGGTTTTTTTTTGTTTTTTTTTCTCCTGGCATTTGCAAAAAAGATTGCTTTTGGGGTTTGAGGATTTCTTTGAAATGACCATGATCACCATGCTTTCCATTTTTTTTTTTTATTTCAGAGGCTAGCCCATTCTTTTTTCCATTCTCTAATTTCTCTAAAACAACAGTATCTCTAGAACTTTTTTGCCATTAAAACCATATGACCCGCATACCTGGGATTATTTTAAAAGATTTTCTCCATTTACCTTTCAACCAGGAATACCCTTCAGATTCTTCAAGATGATTTAACTTTTTGTATAGGTTAAAAAGATTAGGAGATGATTACACATTCCTGCCTCACACCTCTTTTGGTGTGTTTGAAATTGCTTCAATTCTTACAGATGCAGATTGATCTCAGCAGATTTCTAATAACCCACAGATCTTTACCATCAATGTCTAGTTTTTCTAGCATAAATATATTATTAAACGGCTCTTCTTCTTGTTTGATTTAGTCAATGGCCTTCGCATAATCAAAAAAATATACCTCTCCACAGGCATTGGCATCTTGTCCTTTATTTTGTAAAGTGGCTCATTAAACTGAATGTTCTATGAAGTTCACATTCTGTTGTTTTTTTGGTAATTTAGGCAGTACAAAAAAAAAACATATTTACAAAGATCCTCTGGGAGTGTACCACTGTCATATATTGGATTTAAGAACTTTGTGGTCAAAACTGTTCCTAATTTATTATCTAAGGCAGTAATTGTATGTATGTTATCTGGTCCTGTGGCTTTTCCAGTTTTCATTGCTGCTTCTATCTTTTCTTTTAGGAAAGTAAGACCCTTTACATTATTTCAAGTTTTTCACCCCTTTCATCTTTGAAAAGACCATCGGCATACTCTGACTATCTTTTTAGTACTTTCTTCTTTTCCATGACCTTTGTTTTAATTTTGTTCCATCAGATTTTGATTTGATACAGCCAGGGCCTAAATATATTCTCCTGAGAAAATCAGAGTTTTTCTGCTTAGTTTTATGAAACCTTCGTTACACGTTACTTCAGAAAGTCTTAGGATATTAAGGTCCATTCTATCCATTTTCTTATCCACAATAGCTAACTTACTTTTTTTGGTGCAGTGATAAAAAGTGCTGTTTGATGTAAATTTTGCAAAGCAGATGCTGGATGACGACATGGGGCCACCTGCTGTACATACATGTAGCTATCTCTGCTACGCGAGGGATTCGGATCTGATTCACAAATCCGCTTCACATTGTTAGCAAAGATTTATGTTGGATTTTGGTTGATTATTATCCCTAGCAAATTACAGCACATACACCAGTACACTAACCACCCATAAATCATGAGGAGCGATAAAATTTGTTTCCAAGTGTCAGGATTTTTTAATTAGTTTCCAAAAGCGCTTACTTGAATAAATGTTTTTCCACCTCATGCTTATTTGCTTTGGATCTTGTTGTAGCTTGTATCTTTAAAATTTACAGTGTATTGAATTTTAGTCTCTGTTCTATTTTTTTAGTTTCATACACAGCTGGGTATGATTAATAATCTGACTGGTACACACGGACTGAAATCCTGAGTTATAGAGGTGTGAAGAAGGGACATTGAACCTTTTATCACAGTCTGACATATTACTTTACTTACTCTTATCAGCTAGACTTATTTTGTGAGATTGCTACACAACCTTCTTGAAAGCAGTCAAGGAAATATGATATAAATGAACAGTAAAAATGAAAACCATCTACTTCCAGTTATCTGCTTGTTTCCTTGTTCATTGTCTAATATTCACATTAGTATTATAAACGCATGTTTTCATTACCCTTATTTTGGTGTCCACACTTATATATCTGTTTGTCAGTATTGGTTTTATTTTTTGGAATGTGTTTCTAGCCATGGCTATTCTTATACATATTTCAGATGTGAATCTACAATCTGATTTTATCTTGATTCTTTTTTCACCTTTGCTAATAAGATTGCATTTTGGTTGAAAGGATTTCTTTGAGATGACAACACATTCTGTTTTTTCACATTCAAAGATTGGCTCATTCTTTCACTCTCTAAAGCAACATCTAAACGTTTTTGAAGTTGTTCACCAGATTCTTCTATTTAAACTATATCATTGTCATACCTGAGATATTTAAGATTTTCTCCATTTGCTTTTAAGCCTGATATACCCTCTGGATTCTTTAACCTTTGCCATATGTCATGTGCTGAAAACAATAGTGATGTCCAATTTTCAAGTATTTTTTGAATGAGCTCACTCTAGATGTTGAGCCTCTCAGAATGCTTCAAACAACCATTTTTACATACACATTAGCTGTTTAATAAATTTGAAAATTGAAATATATTCAGAAAAATAGATCCAAAAAGTTTTACTCCTCTGCATATGTTGGCACAGTGCAAGAACAACAGCGTAGCTAACGATTTTATCTCTGGCACAAGTAGATAAAAAACTAGGCCTATTCTTTAAGCCTGCAAACTTCTTTGCAAGGTCTTGTTTGTGTTTTATGTACAGGAAATGTGCATGTCATGTTTACTCTATTTATAGTATTAGTGGTCATTCAGTTTACAGTTTTACATCCTTCGGGATTCTTATTCATATATTTACTAGGTTTTTGTGAAAGCCTACCATTCACTGATTACTTGCACAAAGTGCATTCAATAATGAGACAAAGATAAAAAAAATCATTTTATTATTAATTATCTTTTCACTTTCATCAAAACATTACTATATAACCATATTCTTCATCATCATTTTAACTATTGTAATTATCTTATTCATTACTATACTCACTACCTTCATTATCATCATCATCATCATCATCATCATTACCTCCATCACCATCATCATTATTAATATTATCATTACCATTCACATCACCATATATCTATCATCACCATTATCATCATCATCACCAACACTACCTTATCAATATTAATTATAACATCATCACCACTATTGTGTTAATGATTGTAATGATTACCCTGTACACTCACAACACAATATTATCATCCTTGGGCCTACAACAACTTTCACAGCAGTCATGTATCCAACCAAGCACGGAAGGTTTTCAAGCATTAATATTTTCCAAATATTGGAAACATCAGTAAATGGTTATTTTTTTCTTTTTGCAGAAAATAATTCAAAAGATTGATATGCAAAGGTCAAGGACACTGAATTTAGAGTTTTATGGCTAAGTTGACAGGGACACTAAATGTACATTATAGTGGCTAAGTTTTTATGCATCTATACAAGCAGAATAGTTATACAGCCCACTGAATGCTGTTTATATTATGCAAGGCTTACGAGACATATACCTAAGAGCCAGTCACATAAGCAAGAAAAACTTAAGATCTAATGTACCCAGTGGGATTTCTTCAAAAACTTGTTGTAGAAAGATATTGCACATAGTCAATTAAAAGCTTTTTTGCTATACATATGCCAGCCAAGGCAGATCCATTTTCACTTTTTTTCAGTGTTTGTTTTGTGGCGGAAACATAGGGAGTTGTCTTATTGATAAACTTATCGAGTACATGCAGTGTTGCTGGCAATCATTTTTTTTTATTATACAAAAGTAAGGGTCAGAAATAGCTCGCAACCTATAGTATGGCAAGAGTTAAGATTATTTCACTATATAGGTTTAAAAGATCAAGAGTCGTACTTTTTTCACCAGACATTTTGAAATTCTACTTCATTCTAATTTTGCCTACATTTTTCAAAGACATTATGATGTTATTTTACAATTTTATCCATACTTGAAATGAAAATAAAAATAGAAAAGCCCAATAGTGTTGTAATAATTTCCTAATCTTTGCCTTAGGTGGATACTCAGTGAGGTTAAGAAAACAAAGTGATATAAATAAAAATATTAACCTGTATAAAGATTTTAAAAAATTGTTATACTTTTTCTTTTTCCTCTCATCAGTACAACAGATGGAGCACAGTTTTGTTATAGTGGTATTGATGTGAATAGCCTCAATGCCCTGAAGAATGAAACATGTTTGACAAAAGAGTTGCACTTACCAAAGAGTTTGATGTCAGACAACCAGCAAACATCACCTGCTCCAGAAGAATCAAAAGATGGAGAAGAAAACCTGGACATTTTCCACACCAAAAATAAATCTCAAATAAACCCAATTTTCTTCTGCTTCACACATCGATTTATTACTACCAAGATTTATCCATCTGGAGTCCTGCAGCAATCAGTGCATGTGGCATTTGGTTGTGATTCTGGGCATGTCTGTTCCAATAAAGAGTTGAATAAAATCTTGCACAATGTAAGTCATTTAAATATCTTGCTGTTATGTTTTAAAAAGATGATTTTTAGATGTTGAACACACAAATCTTAATTACTACCAACAAAATGTCAATGTTTTTTCTTAATGGATGACCAAAATGCTGTATTGTTCTACAAAATGAGTCTAGTTAAGGTTCAAGCTGGTTGAGTTAAAGAAAAATACTACTAAACAATATGATTTCATTTATTTATTTATAATTGTTTAGATTTTTAAAAGTATTTAGGATGTCTATTCCAAGATTTTACTTAGAAATGGCTCACTTTCATTTCTGTACTTTAAAAATATAGGCCACAAACTCACTCCTTTTTGTACGACTGCTACTTATTTGCTGAATTTTGGAAATTAAATTGCTGCACACGATTTCTTACTATATATTTATAGTTTATACTTCATTTATTTTTGTATATCGTATTTATATAAAAATGCTCTCTCGTTTTGCCTAAATGCACACTTTTAATTCATGCCAAACATTACTTTAAGTACAAAATCAGAGCTGCCCAATAGTTGGAGAGCCTTACTAATTTTCTTTGTAAAATTTAGGAGTGCTCGTCAAAGAGCCACTGTAGGCCGTTTTACAAATATGCAAAGAAACACTTAACTGTTAAGCAAATAGGATGGGCTATATGTAGTCACAAATCTAGGCCTAGGCCATGGGCGGGGAGAATATACCAGGGTCGCCATTGTTCAGGCTAAAGCCGTAAATCGTCATAAAATTTTCCTGTGTCAGATTTGATAGTCATGTTTGGCCTTAATTAATTCAATTTGTGCGAATGTGCTACAAGGCAGCACACAAGTTGGGTTTTTAAAATTTTTATAGGCTTTTTGAAAATTGGATGGTGGCATTCCTGATACACAGTTAGCCTGCACTTATTCATCCCTATCATTAATTGCCTACAACTAAACACATGACAAGCATGGAGGAGACAAGACATATGTCTGGGAAGCCACATCAGGGTACTGGCCACCTGCAACAATAAAAGAGTGGGCTGTAGCTAACTAAACATCATATTCTCAAGAGCCCAACATCCGGAATTCTGACCCTCTTTCTCCTTACTCTTTTCTTCTCTTTCAGTGTGGGTGTGTGTTGGCTATGACTTGGTTGCTTGTTCCTAACCCTTTTTTTTTTTTTAAATGACCACAAAATTAATGATGACTATTATAAACAGCTCCCAGCCTGTAAAAATGCAGAAGGGGTATTTACCTATTTTTATACCTGCGTCTCCCCCCCTCCCTCCCTTGTGGCTAAAGAAAACTAGATTGAGGTTAAGACTCCTAGGGATTGGCTTTGGACAGTTATCACCATCTCACTCTTGCTTAATTGCAGTTAAATTTTTGTTGTTGTTGTTTTTTGGCTATAATAAAAACACAGTCTTGGGCGTAGCTGTGTACATATATATAATATATATATATATATATATATATATATATATATATCACCCTGAGTGGATGAGTCAGTATTCAAACAAACACACAAGAGGTAATCATATCGAGTTACCTTGTTGTATTCTCATAAATGTATGGTGTGTATGTGAGCTTTTTCAGAAGGTTGAAGAAATGGCTGATTAATTTTATATGTCAACAGAGGATGAACTATTGAAAGAAAGAAGACGAAAAGGAATGTTTTAGTTTCTAATCCTATTTTGATAATATTGGCATTCTCTCCTTTTACTATTTAATTCGGACAGTCCATGGCAACATGCTGATAGTGTGCATATTATGAATGGCTTTAAAATTAAGCTCTGTTGATGTGAATTTTAAAAAATAATATTTTTTTTTTATATGACTCTTATTTTAATAAATATGCAGAGAAAATGAAGAGATCGGCTTAAAGTGGTAAAAGTAATGTTCAAAGTTTATAATGCAAGTCTTTTAATGTTGGTAAAATGTATACAACAGGTAACAGGAGACAACAGTGAGTTGTACTGCTGCCACGATAACAACTGCAATAATGTTGATCATTTACTTCGCCCTGGATCGGAGAATCGCTTTTGCTACCATGGTTCAAACAATGTTTCTTATTCTCCCAGAGGTAAATTTTTTAATCACTTAACCTTTCAAAAAAGTAAGAATCTTATTTATCATTTGTTTGATTTGTTTGTTTTTTTTAACACTGGGCCTTAATCTTAAATCTTAATTAAGGTTTCTCTACAGATTAAGATTTGATAGGAACAGTATTTGTGTTTTATATTATTTTTTTTGTAAAGAAGAAAATGTTGCTTTTTTACTCATATCATATTAAGAGTTTAAGTGGCATTGAAATACATCATATTGTAATAGAAAAAAATTGGTGCTTCTTTTTACTCTCTTTATGTATATAAACAAATTTTAAGAGTCTGCTACTATATTTGATGTCGTAACATCCAATTAAAATCCTTGATAAAACTTTTGGAACTTTAAGTACATATGATGTGAAAAATTTTCAAGAATTTAATATTGTATTTATAGGATGTCCCAAACATCAAAATTAAAATGCTTGATAAAACTTTTTGAACTTTAATTACATATGGTCTTAAAGCTTTGAAGCAAAAAAAAAAAAAAAACTTGAAAAAATTATAAATGAAAATAATATTGTTAGAGTGCATTCCTTTTTCTCAAACTTTACAAGTAGAGGAGATTCTCAGTGAGGTAAAATATAATAAGTTTTAACAGAAATACTCAAACATCACGTTGATACACAGTTTCACCATAAAATCAATCAATGTCTTTTTGGCAGCTAAAGTTCTAGCCTGTACACAACCAGATGTCTCATGTGCCAGAAAGACAATATTTCATCCACAGAGGAAAATCCGAGAGTACTTCTGTGATAATGGAAAATCTTGCTCCCAACAGATGTCATCAGGGGCATTTAGATCTTGCGCCAATGTAGGTACACTATTATAACATATTTGAAAGCATTGCTTTATTTGTGTCAGGTTGTTCTACTGTAAAGAATTTTGCCCTGGACACAAGTATGGAACTGTTATTATAATCCCTCACATTCTAGACCCAATCTCTGCAATATTTGATATCATTCATATCTTCATAAGATCCTCTATGAGATGCATCAGATCAGTTGCTTATATACTTATTTTTATAGTAATACTATACTTGCATTTGCTTTGGAAGTACATAGAAAAAGAAAAATGGGTCCCACACTTGGATATGGTATTGTGCTTTCCTCATCACTTTTACTTAGTCCAGGTCTTATGAGACCTAGCTACCTATTTAGTGCTGTGTGGATACAGAAGAGCAATGAAAAATTGGTGGAAATTTATTTGTAGGTATAGACAGAAACAACTTATTTAATTTTTCACATCACATTTTTATCCAAATGTAAAAGCATATATATGCATAAATGAAGCATCCTGGAACAAGTGACCAAAAGTGAGTAATATTCTTTTTTTAATCATCACTGACACCAATGCCTAATTTCTCTTTTGTTCTAAAAATGAAAATTACATCAAGCTCTCTCATTCAGGTGCTCAAGTATTGCTTTGAAAGTATTTTTCTAAAAAATTGTTAAAAAGCACTTTTATTTTCCCACAGTACTAACTTTTCATAGACTTTTCTCTCATCTTCTTACTCAATAGGGTAAGATAAGACAATTTAATTTTACTTTATGTGAGGATGCATTAATCTCTTTTATTTTATGTTCTAACCGGAAATGTAAGAGTATTTCGGCTGAAGTTTTACAAGTTAGCTGAATTTTTTTTTTGTTTGTTTTTTTTATTAGTTTTTTTAAGTTAAAGTTTAAATGATAACCAGTTATGCCACTCAAAATATTTTAAAGCAAAATCTAGGCAATTGAGAAGGGAATATGAAAAGAAAGATAGGAATGACTCATGGTAAGAATTGATAACCATGGCATTCATAATCTTGTCAAAATATGGCTCTGAACATAAGAATGGGCAACCTTGAAAAAAGGAGTATCACTGTTGTAATCATACTTTTTGCAGGTGACTTTGAAATACAATCAAAATATTTTTATGGAGAAAACACTTCTTGGGTTTTTCATGCTTGGCCTGACAAAAGTCATAGTCTAAATGACTGCCAAAGGAACTCTAATTAATAAACTTACATGTTGCCATTGCAGATGAAACAAAAGAAGTCTCCATCTGTTATGTTTGGAGTTGAAGTACAAAGAATCTAGCTGAGTAAAACAAAATCATCAATTTGTAATAAATCAGAAGAATTTAGATTTTTCAGGAGAGCAATTAAAAATATTCCGAATTTTTGGTTACCCCAAATTGTACCCAAATATTCACCAATTTTTCTGAAATTTTCTAAGTATGGTCTAGTTGTGAAATGATCCTGCTCGCCAGATCTAAAAGTGGGAATTACTGATTAGTCGGCTTTTAAAAAGTCGGTGCTTCCAATCATCCTCATTTCTGCGGATTTTTGAAGTTTTGAGTTTTCCGCAGTTTGATTCCATGAAGCAGATTTTCTTAAAATTTCCTCATTCCCTACTAGGGCGTTGCCCTGGACCCATTTGCCACTACAATTTAAAAAATCCTCAGTTTTCATGATTGCCTGTTGGAAGCTCTGAGAAATGTAAGCTTGCTACCGCTCACAGAACTCTGGGCTTATCATGTTCTGTTAGGCCTATCATGACATAGGTTTAGGCCTGTCATGCGCTAGGTTAAAGCAAATCTTTTTTCCTGGGTCCCAACTACAATGTCACTCCTCAGCAGGGGTAATTTTTTTCCAATCAGTGGTGTCTTTCGTGTTCATTTGGCATACACAATATTGTTGCTTTCCTGATGAGCTTGTTGTTTAGATTATGGTAGCAAATTGAGAGAGCAGCATCATCTCTAGTTGTTTTCCAACCTGTCTCTATATAACCAAATGTGTTGTATCTGATTCCTTCTATCCATGGTTGGTCTTGAAGTAATGCATAGTTACCTTGGCCATACATTTAGCCAATTACAAGGCTTGCTTGAATCATTGCTGGGATCCAATAAAACTATTGCAAAACAAATATGACTCCTTTTTTTTGCATGAGGATCCTTTTCTTGGAGTTACAGATATATGTCTGTTATTATCTCGTCTGGCCCCCTTTCTTTTGTCAGTTCATTCATTCATGCCATAAGTAGTATCAGATAATTTCCAGTCCTAAGTTGTAGTTGGTAAAATTGTAATTTGCAAGCATGTTTTCTCATGTTTATTAGTACACCTGCATTATAAGATCCCATACATAAAAGATTTTCAATGTGCTTTGCATTACATGTATTTTTGGCCACCTCCTTTTACTTTCATTATTGCTTTCTTCCTCTTCTACATTCTCAGTGAATCTGCCCATCCTTTGTCTTTTCCTCTTTGCAGTCCTTATTGTTTTACACATACTTTAAGTGTCTTTAGAGTATCATTGAACAAAGTGCCTTTCCTTATCGTCCGAATAGCAAATGCTATGCCATTTTCTTCCTTTTCAACCTAATTTTCATAGTTAATTCTCTGCAATATCAACATAAAAGATAATCCATTTTCTTTGGATGTTGTGCTTTCATAACCCTTATTCATTTATTTCATTGGAACAGTTTTGCTTAAAAATATCTTATTTTTCAAACCTTTATCCCTACCTTTCTTGGTTGTTACTTCCTCTTTGAAAAAATAATTTTTCTTAAGTGTAATAGCTTCAGCCACATTTTCACAACGATTTACTGCAACATGCTGAGTCTTTCATAATGGCTCTTTGACTTTCGGAATTGTCTTTTTCAGATGATTTATCCTTGAATAATTATCAAAGTCATCACCCATAGATCTTTAGTGACTCCAAGTGTTGTCAAGGGTTTGTCTCAGACTATTTTAATTTGATTAATATCAGTTAAAAACCTGCTACCAAGCAAAGTCAGAGAGCATGTTGTATAGAATATCACTTTGACAGATTCAATCTTAAAAAAGACAAACATGATCAACATGTGGAGGAAGTTTGTTCTTTTTATTAACATTCAGAGCATAATGTTTTGAAGATAATATTAGAGACAAACTTTTATTTTGTAGTGTTTGGTATTTTTCATAGATCTAGATATTTTGATCTTTATCTAAAAAGTCTGACAGATGATTCGGGCAGGCAATGGAAGTCAGTATTTGTTGTGAAAGATGTGCTAAAGCTGGTCGTATTTTGCCTCCAAACTGACATTTAAGTCATTCTCCACATCGCTGGTTCAGCCATGTGGTAGCAATATATGCATGCTTACTTCACTATTATTTTTAGGTCTACAGTACATCCAGCTTATTTACTTCGATAATTTTAACCTCGGTCATATTGAGTTATTAAATGATTATTAATAATTAAAATCAATTGATTCTAAGCATTACAAGTTGTTATCGCAAATCTCATAATCCATCATCTACAGCAATTATATGGAAAAATAGCTGAGAATGACTTTAAAATGCCATGTATAAAACTTCTGTACACATCATATAATTTCAATAATATTTTTCTATGGTGCCAAGTTAGGTTTGTGCAGTATTGAATTGGACCTGCCCTTTTTAGACCAAATGATAAGCATATTTATCTACAGCTTAAAGTAAGGGACTGATTAAATCAGATATAACCCCACCACCTAAATGGTTAAAAAGTGGTTAAAGGGGAATGAAAGATGGCACTAATAGACATCTTTTTGCGAATAAACTTGACTTCATCGGAATAGTCAGAGGGCAGCTTGTTACAAAATACAGTATGATATGTTATATAATGGTTACATGTGTAAAGTAAAGTTACATCATTCTAAGCCTGTCTCTGGTGTTTTGTTACATTAGAAGTTCATATAAAGCTTATACATATATACGGATTAGATTATCTGTAATAGCTGATTGTAACATTCAATGTATGCCAATATTGCTCGTTATGTTATTATTTTTTCAAGCAATTGACATAGCCCACCACTCGAAGAAGAAATAGTAATTTTAAAATATTCAAGACAGCGTGAAATGTTTACTATGCTCTCCTCCTGTTATTTAGACCCAGTATTGAATGAACCTTTAAACAAAAAGAAAAATCTAGTAGGACATTATCTTTATCAAGGTGTCAAAATTATCAGAGATTGTTTCAATTTTAATATTTTTTATGCTAGCAAACCAGTCATGAGTCGGATTGCTTGAAAAAGACTAGTTTAATATTTGTGGCACTGTTTGTCTGCAATGGTCACAGTTCATATGGACTGTTTGTCCTCTGTCTGAATTTTCATGGCGGCAAAGCTTGATTGTGTTTTGTTGCAGTGTTTATAAAGAAAAACAAAAACAGCAGAGACACACAAAAACACACAAGC
>BLXT01008389.1:179187-191808 GCA_019648995.1 Plakobranchus ocellatus
GGGGGAATAAGAAACGCAAATGTTTAAAAATTTTGACAATTCAAAATATTCCAATACATACGCATATGAAAAATTGAACCTTGGTCAATAAATTTTGGACTAGTGGGGAAAAAAAAATATTTACCTATTCGACAGGTCCAAAATCTATCGGTTCATCTTTTAAAAATTTGTTTTGGTTTTTTTTTCTTCAGGAGACAGTTTTCTCTCTCTCTCTCTCTCTCTCTCTCTCTCTCTCTCTCTCTCTCTCTCTCGCTCGTTCGCTCGCTCTCTGTGTAGCCAGTCCACAACAAGGTGATTTCAGGCTTTTAGACCCTCCGTCAGGCCAGAGCGCCGGTGGGACTCGAGCCCACGACAGAGGGGTCCCTGCTGATCTCAGATTGTACTCGCTGTCCATTGTGCCACCAGCGTCCAAGTCAGGAGACGGACTGAGGTTTGACCCAGAATAGTATGTGCTGTAGTGTATCTCCCTTCAGACTACAACTTGCACAAGGTCTCAATCAAATCATTATATGGGATACAAAGAATAGATTTCCTTTGACTTTGCCTTTCATGTTGCTTTGTGCAATTTAATTTGTTTTTATTTTGAATTAAGGTCGGAAGTTGGAGCCGAATGATCTGTATAGTTTACGGAAGTCTGTCTCGCTAGTTGAGCGGTGCCACTCAAAACCAAGAGAGGATCACGCTCTGTTTTAGGCCTACTGGATTACTTGTACTTCCTTGGAGTAAAACTAGGCTGCAGAAACCTATATAATTTTTAAAAATATATAATAGCCAGTGAAAATAATTTTATATACAAATTTGGAAACAGAAAATGTTTGGACAATGTTTTATTAAAATGTCGGAAAAAACTAAATTAAATTCAGTTTTAAAAAAATATTTACTGCCCAATAGTATGCAAGTAGTAACACGACTGCTGCACTACTTACAGAAAGCTTCATAGACGACGAATATTATCCAACAAGCCTCAGCGAACATCTCAAGTCTTGTCAAATTTATTTTTCATATGTGCATTTCTACGACGTGAAAAATAGATTTTTAAAAAATCCGTGTCATGAATTTTTGTTCCTCTTAAGGCATTCCAAAGGTAAGTAGCAATACCATGATATGAATGGCTTACTAAGGAAGCGCGGAATGAAAGTAAAAATATCAAAATGACTTCTGAGACCAGGACTTTTTCTAGATCTAGATCTAGAAACTGAGGCATGAAAGACCACAAATTTTTCGGGGACTGTGTGCGCATTTGGTCATAATGTGACAATTGGCAACCACGAAGACAATTTAGTGATTGATTCATTACATATATCTGGTCTTATTTGCTTTTAGGCTAATGCTTTTAAAGAGACTGCTAAATCCTAGTCCCCAGGTTTTTAAAATTTATTTTTTCCACTGTTTATGAAGCCCAGGCTTGAATCATTAAATTTTTACTTACATTCGAAATACATTAAACTAGAATTTACTTTACTTCACACTTTAAACCTATTCACAATGAAGTAAAGAGACAGACCAATTTTTATACATGGATCTACTCTTACTGTTCAACTTTGCACTGATATTCTACTGGCCTTTTCCTATTTTGTAATTGGAGATTCTTTTTTTTCAAAATTCATTTAAAAAAGTGTCACGATTTTGGGTCCACCTTTGGGCAATTGTCCGAAGGGAAATGTGTAATTCGTTATCCATATTAAACCTTGCGTATTTCTGACTTAGGCACACATTTGGCTTCTGCTGGTTCTGAGAACTAAGGACAGCTATCACAGTATTAATTATCATTCTAGGTTTCATTATTGCTTTAGATAGCTAGACCCAGATTAAGCTAGGCCAAGGCATATATGTGCCAGTTTAGCCTTTTACTATTTTTAAAATAGAATCTGTTTACCAATTAATAAATTTTGATTATGAGCCTTCTTCGTTTATATTTCGTTTCACTTGGTATTCAATATACTTGGATATACTAATACAAAATAATGCTAAAATTTAAAGAAAAAAAAAATAACATAACATATAACAACCTTTTTATGATGCAGCTAATTTACGACCAGTAACAAAAAAATCAATATTAATATCTTTACATAATAAGAATGCTAGTGACCTAACACAGGAAGTCTTATTATGCCTCACATAGCCTGCACAAGAGACCACTAAATTTATATTAAGGGCTGTTTAAGCTTATTAAGTGTGCAACATGTGTGGTACTTCAACCAGCAAACCCTGTCTGCCTTACCAGGAAATTAAATTTGGAGGCACTCCTTGAATTAATTCATGATTTACATCAAAAGGTTATTGATATGGATATGCTTGCAACTGTTTTCACAAAAATAAAAATATCAGTGTAATAATTTGTAATGGGGTGACTTAGTTTGTTAGGCTTGTTTGCTATTTAAAGCCTTGGCTTGGATTTAAACACTTAAATCTAGTTCATTCACTTTCTTATTTATGTTATTTTTTTTTTTAATTCTTACTCTTTTATACATTTTTTATGATTGTTATATATATCAATTGTAGATTGACCTACCCTTCAATATTTTTTAAATTAAACATCTGTAGCACACAAACTGGTATTTAAATAAAAATCATGATCTGTACTCTTAATATTCACTGTAACATAATTGCCTATGAAATTAACAAAATATTTTGTTATGTTTTTTCTTCGTCTGCCATTCCAAGAAATGAAAAGTTTTCAAATTGTCATTTAAACTATCAAAAAAAAGAACAAGACCCACCAAAAGTTTATGGGTCCATGCACTTTTGAAGTGGGACTTTAAAAGAAAAGATGGGGGGAAAAGTGAAGAAATTATTTACATGAATTTCTTGAATAATATATGCTGGCTTTAAATCAAGGGCAATCCCTAAGAAACCATATCATCTACTTTTTGAAAATTTATTCTTTACAATTTGACTATGATGGACTAGTGGTATTGGTGCCTTTTTATCCACTTGATTTTATCACTGGCTGATTCCAAGAAACAATTCAGTCTGAAAAATAAGGTTGACAGGCAAGGTATTTGACCCTCTTGTTGTGACTGACACATAGAAAGGGCTACTTTAAGATGCTCAAGCCAAGTTTGAAAAGAGGCCCTGCAGATTTTTTAAGTCTCAATTTGGAATTAACAAGCAACTTAAGATGGCAGTCCGGATTTTCACTGTGGAAAGATTTTTTAAAAGAAATTTCAAAAATTCATCCATATATATCATATTGAAATAGCAATTATAGTAGCATAAGAATTTGTTTGCCACCAATAGAAAGTACCACATCATTTATGATGTTGTTTAGAGAAAAAAAAAATGGACATGTTGCCCACTGTTGAGTTGGGTTGTTTTTTTTTTAACAAAAAATTGCCAGGAAATTTATTTTTTTATTTTTATCTCTCATATCAATTAAATTTTTCTCAAGTAATTTTTTAGATTGTGCTCAGCTTTGTTCATTCATGAAAGAAATTAATTATCTTTTAGCAGCAAATTTACTGTATTCATTAAAAGATGGTGAGAAAAACGGTACTGACACAATGTTTTACCATTTTTTTTTCAAATTATTACTATTCTTTTATGCAGTAAATTATTTTAATTGAAATAGAAAAGAGTGCAATACAATTGTCAATGGACTGTAGACAGTTTGATGAAAAATGGCATATGATTTTTGTTGATTTTTAAAAAAAATTTTGTCCTGTATTGAAATCTGCTTTAATTAATTTTAGGGGCATTAGAATGCAGACACCAATGGCAGGAAGACCACGGCCTGTGACAGCTACTGTGACTAAACCCAGGTATTTGGAAAATGAACCATGCAGTCATTTTTATTCATAATAAAGAAGAGATAAAATTCTGACATCCAAAAAAGTAACATTTTAAGACCAGTCCTACTGAATCAATATTTGGAAATGGCAACCATGAAAAATAAGGCAGTGAAAATAATATTTTGCTTCTTTTCATAAAAGAATACCAAAATAAAGTGATATTTACTTTAAAACCCAGTTCAAGATGAGGGAAAAGAATGCAGGGTTTTATAACTTAGGTTCTTTTGACAAGGACAGAAAAGACAAGCCTTATATTATATGTATATAACTAAACATGCCATTCAATTTTTTTTTTTTTTAAATAAAAGTAAAAGCATTTCTGAACGCTTTCATGTACAGAACTTGCATTTTGGTAAGTATGAAGTATTTTAATTACAAAAAAAATTTTTTTTTTTATAGTTTCTATTGTAGCTCATTATTTACAGGAATAATAGATACACAAAAGCTGAAAATCCCAATCATGATCATAGACCTAAGATTTTGATGAGATGTGTATAAAAAACACCTCAAAACAGATTTTAGAGAGCAGCAAATCTTCTACAGCTTTAAAAAGCATCAGTTAGACATAAGGATAGGCCAGAGATGATTTGAATGAAAATAGGAACAGTCCAAGACAGGTTTTAGAGCTTTTACACCATTGTTTACATCATAACCCATATATTTTCTCAAAAATTTCTTTTTCACAGATTTTCTTTCCTTCTTGTCAAGATTTCATATTAAAGACTAATCATTAAATCTTGATGAAATGTGGCACAGTTGTGCAATCACACCATAGACACATTTTAAACTAATTTGACTTTTTGTTAATCTTGCACATACAATTGTTTTGTTCTCAGCCTTTTCCTGTAACAAAATAAAGCATCGAACAATATCCAGTTATTTTGGCCCATAGGGCCTATAACTCATTAGCTTCTTCTTATTTGACCCTTAAATTGTGAAAAATACTTTTAAAAAATATTAAATGATTGGCCCATGTATGAGGGTTTTTTTTTTTATTTTATATATAATCAGTGTCGTCATTATATTAGAAAATGGCTTAATTGAAGGAATATTTTGAGATTTTCCGTTTTAATGTTTAATGTGCTCTTAAAAAAAAAGAAAAAATTAAAAAAAAAACTGTCTGAAAATTAATGTGCAAGTGACAGTTAAGGGTATCAAGTTCTAACTTCTCAAATATACACTAAACATGTGCTCATTTTTTGCTAGTTGCAATATTCTTTGTATATAAGACATTATGTCACTTAGTTTTTGTGCAAGGCAGATATGGTTACCTTCACTTCTTCCAGATTCTACTTTAACACCTGCTTGATAAGCTGCATAAACATAAATTTGACTTATCCATGCTGATTGTTAGTGAATCAATTGTGAATCAAGTTTAACAGTAACATCTCAGTTACTTAGGTAGTAATAGACAAGAGACAGGCTACTGTAGATATGTCAAATTCAGGAGTGATAAGTTTGATACCCTACACCCACCCACCCCAACAGTCGGGAAACACACTGATCCAACCTTCTCCATATTATGGGCATAGCAGGGTTTTTATTCAAAAGCCAAATCATCTTGTCAGATTTCACACATTTCTGTGTGGCACCTACAGGGAGTCCAGAGAGATAAATCATGTCTAAATGCCAGCTTTCCTCCTCTCCTTTAAATTCAAACCCCCAACATCTTTATTACTGAATTAGGCATTCAATAACATCAGGTGAATGTGTAACGATTTAGAACAGATTTTACTGTAACTTTCATGCTCTCAGAAGTGGGTTATTTAATGGATTTTGCTGTAGTACTGGAATCAGTTCCGATTTTCATGGATAAGTTAATATGGCAGAAATTCTGTTTTAGAAGAAACATAGGTTTTTTGAACAATGGGCTCTAAACAGGCTTTTTTTTAAAGGCACAGTCCACTGGAGCATAAATTTTAAAGTAACAACAGAACAATAACTGTGCAAGTTTACATTGAAAAGCTGAAAAGAAATCTTGAAAAAAAAAAAAAAAAAAAAGTTACACAGGTGTATTTCTGGACATGCAACTTGCACTGTGTTTGCGACTGCTTCAGTAACTTGCGCTCCTAACTCCACCGCACACCACTAAGCAACAGACTAAGATGTTTTGAAAAACATAAAAGATTGTTGCAAGTTATATTGTAGTAGTAAATATTTAAAGAGGTTTTGTGCATTGTTAATTACGATTCGTCATTTATTCACAGATGGATGACAATACCAAGCCCTGATGCTATAAGAAAGATAAGGAAAAAATCCCTCGAGTCAAATGGCTCTACAGAATCTCTCACTTCTCTTTTAGACCATGACAGCTATAACAGCACTCCAGAAGTTCCAGATGATGCTCTCTTTGATGAGACGCAAAATAAAAAATCTGATCAGGAAGAAAATTTGAAACAACCAGATTTAAATGATAAACGATGCAGGTATTCTTTTCCTTTTTTTTTTTTTAAATAGAGTCATCACATACTAAGTTTTAAGGCTTTGAAATTCTTATTTATATAATTTAGTTCTTTTGTAAAAGAATGGGAAATTCAACCTTTGTCATGAGGCGTGTAATCCTTTTTTTTTTTAATTTACTATTAAATTAAAATATTGGACAATCAGAAATTTCTTGCAAGATTTGATAGATTATGAATTTTATTCATTGAGTTCAACATGGATTCAATTTTTGTCTTGCTAAATGGATTTTCTTTTATAAGTTCTATTGAAAGTTGCGTAATGTGGAAGTATACCATAGGCATTCTTATATGGGCATGATATACTTTCTTTAGTTATTTATGTTATAACACATGCATTACTTAAGCTCCTGACAAGAAAAGCAGGTGAGCAAGACCTAGCTAGAGACTAGAAGATACTTTCATATTTTAACCAAAATGCTGCCGCATTTATCATATCTTTGTGAAGGCATGCTTATTAAGGATGATGAAAAAATAAAATGATAGAATTAAATAAATTATGCCTGTTTTCAGTTTGATAACTTTGATTTTTTCTCTTTGTGATGACATCAACACTGACTTTTAAAATTGTAAGCTTTTTAGTTTTGCATCAAACATGTGTTACATAAGTAAATAAGATAGTTTAAATTAGTTTATTATTTTTCTAGTTTGCTTTTAGTTATGTGAGAGTTCAGTAGGAAATACAATATAAACCTGCATTCTGAAGGCCTCATGGAGCTAGGAGACTTGCTTGGTTAATGATAGAAATATCTAACTTGATTTGGTTTTCTTTTTCTTTTGAATCAGTGATTGATAGTATTATCTTATAGATGGGAAAAAAATAATAATAGGCAAAAAAAACCAACTAAAGTGAATGAATATTTATAATTTTTCAAAAGTAAAAGAAAGAAATGAAACGTTTTCGCAGAGATCTCTCCTCTTATAAAATGCATATTCCCTGTACAGTGGAACTTGGTAATAATGACAACTTTGGTTCTTATGGTAAAGTGTCGTTATAGCCAGCATTGACATTATTCCAAGAAAAGAAATTAAAGAACATTTTATAATTCTATTATTCAACTGAATAAAAGGCGAATGTTGGCAACATCAATCATTTTCTTGATTATCTCCCCTGCAATTCGTGAGGTCTAACAAGGGCGAAACATAAGATAATATTAATAATAATTTCCTTTTTATTGATTGATGTAGTAAAGAATGCCTAAAGATCAAGTAATAAACAGGGATGGGAAGGGGCAGAGAAGTAATGTATACACTCAGTTGTCATTGGCTAAGTGATGTGCTTGGCTTTTTCATCTAGCCACTAGAATGGTGTTCCCCATCCCTCTCTGGGTATTTATAGGACAGGCTTGAGGGGTTGGGTTGGTCTAGACCTATGCATGTGAACTGGTTGTGCTTAACATGGTGTAATGTGAGGGGAGCTGCAGGGGACAGGGGCACAGTACAATACATGTTAACTTTGCCACCTTGCTATGCACATAGATTTAGACCTAATTTTATGGCAAGTAAAGTGTCGCTCTTGAGATAGCTGGGCAGGGGAAATTTAAAACGCTTCTTGCCTCTTTTTTTTTTATTTTTTTTTTTAATTTCCAGATCTCTTTATTGTTTCATTCGAGGAAAGCAGTTCCTATTCTTCTTATTTAAAAAATAAATAACATGCCCTAAATAAAGATGAACAGGACTTTTCAAATCTCTCATTATAGCAATAGTTGTTGTTATTCAAGTTGTCATTAAAAATGGATTCCACTGTACAATCTTGAGAAAAGTTGAGCATTTGAGCATGCATAAAATGATTGATGCCATATGCATGGCCCGTGATAATGGTGTGTGTCCCAAACCACATTTCATTCTGTGCTAAGGTGCTTATTGTGTTGCTCAGAAGATAAGTAGCTGTTAAATGAAGCACTTTTTTTTTTTTTTTACTTCTGAGAAAATTTTTTTTTTTTTTATGTGTTTACTTAAAAAAAAAAATCATGATATGCTCACGCAAAACTTTATTCTTTTTTTTTTCTCTTTTTGACTTTTACAGCAGAAGAACAAAAACAAAATCAGACAGTAATCTCTCAGCCTGGGAAAGGTGGGTTATTCAGAAAGCCAAGGATGAAAGACAGAAAAAATTGACAGAAAAGCAGAGAAAAAAAGAGGAGAAGATGAAAAAAGAAAAGGAAGAAGAGGAGAAGCGTGAAAAGCTCTTAAAAGCAGAGGTCATGATGCAAGTGTGGTTAGAAAAGAAAAAGCAATCTATGACGCAGCAGAAAAAAGCAGAGAAAGCCCGTGAGCTTGAAGAGGAGCGTAAAAAGGAAGAAATAAATAGGCAAATTCAGCAAAAGGCTTCTGAGAAATTTTCTCAGTGGGAAGAAATGAAGCGGAAAGAAGCAAAAGAACGAAAGCAGAAAATTAAAATGGACAACAAACGAATCCAAGAGTTTGAGAAAAGAAAAAAAGAGATTGCTGAGCAGAAATACCAAGAGTGGCTGCAGATGGCAAAGAATCGACCAAAATCTGCCCCTAACAGCTTCGGGTATCTCTCTGGAAAAATGACAGGTGAGTGTTTCTGTGTAATATTCACTCATGGTTACCTTATCATTTGTAAATAATTGTGCTGTTAGCAGCTTCAAAAAACAATTGAAAGTATGATTTGGGGATGACTTTTATATTGACAGTGACACATTTTATTGATGTGAAAGCATGAAACAGAGGATTGGTCAATTTGAGCATATATTGATTTTTCATTAGATCTAGAACTACGCATCATTTTCTAGACCTAAATTAAAAGGAGTCACATGTCTTGAAACTAATACTAATGAATGGGATGCCAAGAGTTATATTTTTAAGAGAAAAAGATTTCAAAGTATATTTAATTTTTTTTTACATGCTTTTTCTCCCAACAACTTGGAGTGTATAGTAATCGTGGTCTCAGCATTGAGTTGATCTGTGTATATATATATATATATATATATATATATAGCTAGCAAGGTTTCATCATTACAAAGCTCATAGAATGCAGTTTCAGGCTTTATTAATACCTGTCTAAAAATTGTCTAAAGATTGATTTTGACTGGTCTCAGAACATGGTTTTAGGAGGTCGATGCCAATACCCGAACTCTTGTTTTTGCCTGAGTGCTTTCTCTATTTTGCTTTACTACTCTAAATTGCACCATTCTGCACTGTCAGGTGCATTTCTGAGCTGAAATATTTTATGTAGAAAAAAAAACAAGACAAATTGATGACAAGCTATTTAATTTATTGAAGCACTTCTCACATTGAAAGATACCATATTTAGATACAGATATAACAAATTAATGAAATTCATAAGTTCTATTCCTGAACAACATAACTTTTATAATGTATATATATATATGACCAGATGGCACAGATTGGATTATTATCTGTTTGATCTAGTGATTAATTAGTTTTTGTAAAGATAAGAAAGAAAGAAAAAGGAGTATTACATATCATTCAAAATGCCTAAGGCATGAGAATATATTTTTGCAGCCTGCATACATTTCTTGAAACTTAAAGATCATAGTCGAGTATTTCACTTTGTACACAGATTCCTTTGTTTGGGGGATTTTGTCTTGAAGAAAAAAATTGTGGCATCAATATCACTTTATGTGTAATCTTCTTTGTGTCAAAACATTACCTCCTCTTTGCTGAGAAACATAATTGTGCTATCTTGTTATACAATGAAAGTAAAGCTGTGCATTTAAGAACATCATGGTAAATCTCTTTAAAAGCCTCAAATTATCTAGGCTGCATCTTTTTCTGTTTGATCCTCCTGACTTTCTTCTGTGGAGACGTCTGCACCCATTACTGTGGCCAGGTGGTGCTCTTGCTCCTCTGCTGTAGTGTCTGCTGTAGGCTCAGCTGAAGTCGTGCCCTGTTGTTGCCCTTCCTCCTGTTTCATCTGCCCTTGCTCGATCTCACCAATGGTGACCTCGGGCACAAAAGAGCCTAAGCCAAGGCTTACAAGGATAGCTTTAATGTCTGACTTGTTGTTCTTGTAATAGACTGGCTTCTTCTTCATCTGTTGGTCAAATCATATATTTAGCTTTATCAGAGGTCGCTCTTTTTAGATGATTTTGTTTATTTGTCATTCAATTAGTATTTTGAAAGTTTATTTTGTGAGAAATGGCGTTGCTTTAATTTATATTTCTTTTGCCTCATATGTGTTTTTTTTTTTGCTCTTGTTGGTGAGCTTCATGGTTAAAGGTTTCTTTGTTACATAGTTTGTCTTTTCAAAGTCATTAGTCAGGATGCTCATTTAAACTTAGTTTTGCTATGAAAGTCTAAGATGTTCTGGATTATTTCAATATTATAATTTTTTGATTTGACAAAATTGGTGTTGCAACTCTTTTTGTTTCTAAAAATAAATATGTATACATACAAAATCATTTCTGTGATGAAAAAAAAAAAAAAACATCACAAAAGTTGTCTCAGCTTGTTTTGAGTATTGTAATCTTCATTTCAGTATCTAAAATTCCTTGGTATGCTACAGGATAAATCAAAATCAATTGTTCTATGCTATTTTTATACAAGCCAATAATGAAAATTATCTCATGTACTGTTCATTATTTGACCAACATTTCCTAGCTCAGAATAGATGCAATAATTTCATACTTACAGCATCTCTAGCTTTAGTGCTGGCACCCTTTGAGATGAGTAGTTCTGCTAGCTCAGATGATGTGCCCCAGGCATAGTGCAATGGTGTTCTGTTACACTGTTGAAATTATTTAGCAGAATACATTAGTATACTTGAAAACTATAATTAAGTGAAAGCATTATTTGCCTGATTAATGAATCTAATCAATACAGTGCTTTAATTGTTCGAAAGGTTATACATGATTTTAAAGAGAAGCTGCAACATAATTTCTTGATTAATAGTTTCAGTTAATGGTTTGATTTTTGCAGTTAACTGCATTGCAGTCGTGCAAGAACTGCAGATTTCTTCATCTTTAGGAATTGTACCATTGGTGCTTATTGGTGTAACTGCACATTAAAAATGTATATATTGCCAACATGCCTGCTATTTTTTTTTTCATTTTTCTAGTTGGTTCAGCTCAAAACTTTCTCAGATAGCGTGAACAAACTTCATAATCGTTCATATTCTCTAATTGTGCAGTTAAAACAAAATACTGAATTTCCCTGGAAAATAGAATGTTAATGATCCGTATTTGCTGCTCTCACATTGTCTCGCATTTTGAGCGTTTCCTGAAATTTAGTAGCGAGGTGCTCCACAAGCCCACTTGCTCCTGCCAATACGGCTCTGTGCAGCAGAGAGCGCCCCGCCTCATCCTTGGCCCGAGCCAAAAGTGGCTGGGCGTCCACTGCCTCCTGCACTTCTGCTTCGCTGTCTTTGTCCTTTGAGATCACAGTCTTCATTGTGGACGCGATCGTTTCCTGAGGGTAGTGATGGAAACGTATAGCTTACTATGTAACTTAGACCAAGAATCACCTGTACGTTTTGAAATAGCTATCTTTACTGCTTCCTTGATGAGGAGCGGCTACAAGTTTGATATAATTATGTTTTGATCTCTTTCTCGTCCCTATACTGTTTATACACTGCCAATTTATTCTGATCCTCACCAAACCACCGCTCAAGAAAGAAAGTGGGAAAGAGAGAGAGAGAGAGAGAGAGAGAGAGAGAGAGAGAGAGAGAGAGAAGAAAGGCGATTAGGATAGGAAACGCCAATGGCATTGATGTCTTGAACCACCAAAACTGTTAAAGTGATACAAGTAATTTCGTATTCGACATTCCGTGTCCATAGCCATTGAAAATAGGTCCCCTACATGTTCTTATCGTTTTCTGAAATTTATCAGATGGATTTAAAGAGCATTTAAACTATTGTTCTAAAAATTGAAAAAAAAATGCTATGGAGTTTGATTCCGAACCCATACACATACTTTTAGACTAGCAAATCTGTCGAGTGCGGCCTTGGTAATCTCAGGCAAGCCCTCTTTGTCAACATTGTCCAAACCGTCAAATCCGTCCAGCACTAACTGCTCCAGGATGTCTTCGCGACCATCCTCTAAGATTTTCTTTAGGTAGTTGTCTGGGGATGGTAATAACGGCATGGTTTGAGGCCTCGAAAAATTTTAAACATGTGTTCGATGTAAATATGCTTGAGACCTTGAGGGTTTTCTGTGCCATTCAATTAGATCAAAACTGATATACAGTATATGTTGCTTTTTTAAAAAACTTATTGGAAGAAGAGACAAAGACGATGAAGGCCTAGACTTTAAAGAATACATGTAGTACGGTTAATCCGTGATGATAGGTGCGATGAGGCTATACAGTATATGTTGCTTTTTTTAAAAACTAATTGGAAGAAGAGACAAAGTCGACGAAGGCCTAGACTTTAAAGAATACATGT
>BLXT01008389.1:206808-217033 GCA_019648995.1 Plakobranchus ocellatus
TCTCTCTCTCTCTCTCTCTCTCTCTCTCTCTCTCTCTCACATCCCGATCTCTTTGTTGGAATGCCTTTCCAGTATCTACCATAATCTCTATCATTGCCTGATATTCGTTTTTAAACTTTGAAACGCGGAAGACTTTTGAAAAGAGTTTGGTTTATTTTTCAAATGTTATGGATTTGTTATGGATTTTACAAGCTATTGCGTTAACATCAAGGGACTGGACAGGGAAAAACTGTGCACAAGTCTTCACCACCGTAGAAAGGAGAGATAATTGGAGAGATGACCAAAGGGGTAGTGTGGGCAGCCAACGTTTCTTCATCGACGCTGGATAAAAAAAAAGAAGACGGATTTTTAAAACAAATGCATGATTGATCTTTGGATAAATTAATCAGCTTATTATCGCTTGATCTGGAGATGGTTTATGTCTTAATATTGGCAGAAAGAGGCATCGCTTAGTTCGATTATGGCATCTTGTTTATCTTACTTAAAAAATATATTTATCATCATTGTATCTGCATGTCTATCGATCCATTTTCCAGTGCATCTATTTATTCATTTATTTATCCTTATATCCACCTTTGTATCAATTCTTCGTTTCATGTATTTGCATAGCAGTGTGACAATTGTTTATCAGTTTGTTTGTACTTATAAAGTATGTGCGCATGTATGTATTCATATGTATGTTAACTGGGCTATCGATCTATCACTCCTCTCCCACTTCTTCTCAAAGGGGACATTATACACAGACACACTTGTAAACACACACACACACACGCACACTATAACATACCGCTATATAAATCGTTTACACCACATCACAATGCGTACAAGCTTTTTTTTTTTTTCGATTGGGAACCTAGAATAGACTGTTTCATGATTGATATTTAGGCCTAGATCCCAAGCTGGATATATATATACACATATATATATATATATATATATTTTTTTTAGTGTACCGTTATCCTCAACGAATCAGTGCGTACTGTACTTTTTTGCGCTCAACTTATTGTTTGAAACCAAGAAGTGGGTATGTAAGGTATTGAAAAGTTAGATGTTGGAAAAATAAACGATCGACTTTTGCTCGCTGATTTTAAATAATATGAAAAAGATAATAAAAATCTGACTTCGTCAATTACATCATCATTTACTCATCCTGAAAATTTCGTTTCACCAATATGCGGTTGTTTTTGACGACTTAAAGGATATAATTTCAGGTGCACACTTACAAATTTATAAATACATACACACACACATAATATGCTTCTATCTCCCCTTCCATTTTATCTTTTAAAAATACTATAATCTTTTATCTCTCTCTACTTAATCATCTATGCATGCCGCCCCCCCCCCCTNNNCTCTCTCTCTCTCTCTCTCTCTCTCTCTCTCTCTCTCTCTCTCACTCCAATCAGCTCTATATAACTTTTAAGCTTTAGTTAAAACGGATGATGAAGCAGAAGTCAACTCATCAACAATTTATCTTGAAAAACAAAAGAACAGAATTGTCCTAGACTTCCTATAAACCTAAAAAACTTTAAAATATTCAAGCGTGTTTCCCCTTTGACATCCGCGTTAATCATTTTCTTGAGTTGTTGACAATTGAATCTTACTCGGATGAAAAGCTGGTCGTAAAAATGTCAGTAGTATCCTTCAAGCAACTATCAATCGATCTTTAGCATTTGACTAACCGGTAAACGACATTAACGTGAAATACGAAGATTGAAGCCAATCGAACGGAATACTCGGAATCCATTCTGAGACTTCTCCCTGGAGATGGATTAATGTAGAAAGTAGAATGGTATTGATAGCTGCTTGAGTGCTCTAGAGTTTTATAGGGTCACATGAAGTAGGCCTATCTTGCTTTCTGAAACATTCAAAAGCAGTTATGTGTTGCCCAGTATAAAAATCTTATAAATTCTTACAACAAATTACAATTTTCCACTTGTCAAGTGTAAGTAAGGTCAGTGTTTCACTGAGGCGATTTCATACGACATTTACGAGGACAAAACATTACCGTGGATGGAATTTTTTAGGAAGGTGAAAATAGTCTTTTATTTAAATCCATCCTCTTGTTAGTCGTGAGTAACGTGTTCATATTGTGACACTTCGACTATTGGTCATAGATAGGATTTCATTCATAATAAAGGTCCAGCTTGGCATAATATCTACTTTGAGTCATTTTCTCTTCAATGCGAATTGATTTATTATAAATATGTATTTTCGTAGAGGAGCCATTAAAGTTATGACCAAAGATTCGAGCATTTCAGGCAGTTACTAGCACATATGTTTTGACGGTTTTTTTTTAAGGATGTCTTTTAAATTTTAACATTTTACTAGATAGGCACACATGTTAATGTATATTGTTTATTTCTAACTATGGCATAGATCGTATGAAAGGGATGAAGTGGGGCGCAATGGGTCGCTACTTGCGTTAAGATTTTATATTATTAGTGTGCAGTAAAAGATATCAAATTTGATATGCAGCGCGCATACATACGATAGTTATATAGAATTATAAATAGATAGTGAGATTATTAATGCCATACTCATGAACATACAGAGAGAAAAAATGAAAAAGCTACCGAGAATTTGATGGGAATAGAGAGGAAGGATGGGGGAATTAATAGATAAGTATATTTGTGTGTATATATATATAGATAGATACAGACAGATACATACATATTTATATGGAAGTTTGAGAAACAAAGAGAATCAAACGACCAGAGTAAAGCAATATAACATTGGAACTCAAAAAGAAAGATGAGAGGAAAACCTGATTGAAAAACCAGAGCCCACAGAGAGTGATATAGAACACAAACAGTGCGAAAAATGATTCTGTTGTGCAAAGATCTGTGGCTATGGCAAAAATAGCAACTGTTGTTGGAGTCTCCGGCCCACGCCTTGAGGGTGCAAGAGACCCCCTGAGAGAGAACGAGCAAAAGCAGCATCAGAGGGATTCATCTTCAAGATTTTGTTATGTAAAGGAAGCAATTCGACATTACCAAGAATCTGCCACGATTCACGGAGTTGTCAATGTTCTGGGACCACAAATCTATTGTTTTAGAAGGTGGGTTACAGTAATAATGTTAATATATCTTTTTTTTTTGTTTCCTCGTAGGTTTCACTTGTTAGGTTCAAGAGAAAGGGTTAGAATAATTGTGTGGCTGAAGAGGTCGTGATAAATGAATAGAAGTAACACTAATTTTGTAGGAAAAGGATAAGGCCCTACCCCTACCATACTATTTATCTATGAGTAATTTTGCATATTTCTGTGCTATCTGTGCAATTAATTCTTTTAGTATAGTGCAGCTTTGAATTTGAAAGAAGTAAAATTGGTTTCAGGGCGACTAGAAAAGTTTGCGCGGGGTGAGCAAATGGGCAGGATCATAAGAATCGTTCTTGAATCAATTTAAAGTGTATGCTCACATTATTAATAATGAGAAATTATGTTTGAATTATGTTTTTTCTTTTCATTTTGCATTTGTTATATTGTATTTATTTGTTTGTTTATTTATTTATTTATTCATTTATTTATTTGAATTGGGAGGGGAGGGGGTCACAAGAGGGGTACAACAGTTAAAATAATGAGTCAATTGTTCTGTCTGCTTCAGACCTCTATGGACTGTTTTGGTAATAGTCATGACTTCAATGACAGCTTGGACTCTGTATAACCAAATAAAGTTGCTCAGAGAGCATCCTATCAAAACGGATACGAAGGTGTCGTTGCGAGACCATCTTCCCTTTCCAGCAGTTACCATCTGCAGTCTAAATCAATACCACAGACAACGGGTGCCTAATGATCCAATGGTGAGTTTAATTCAAGGTTTATTTGAAGGAGACAAAGCTTTGAACCTCTCTGCTAGGAATATGCTATTAATTGACTATATCTTAAGGTATTAAAAAAAAACTTCTACTTGAAATATTGGTAACAATACACATCATTCAAAATTCTGTTTTATCATAATTACCTTCGAAAAAGTGGATCAAGGTTCCTTTACCTTAAAAATAGCCAATTGAAAAATCTTTGAAATCAAAATCTCTTTCATTTTTTTTTTGTTTTTTTTTTTTTTTTTTGTTATTTAAGATCCCTGAGGTCTTTTCAGGATAGGACAAGAGTTGTATTGGTTTGTTGTTAGGTCAGGGCGAACAAAAAAATGGATGGTTATTTGTGCCAGTGAATTCATGGATTTATATAAAAGATTAACTCATAATTAAGTAGAAAGATTGATGTCTAGAGAGACGGAAATGTCAGCGGACAGACAGACGGATTGCGCAGTAGACAGACAGATGTTTTTGTTTTTTTTTTTTTTAAATATTAACAGTTTACAACCAGGTGATCTCATGCTTTCAGGCCCTCCGTCAGGCCAGGACGCAGATTTCGAGGCTCGAACCCGCGACAGAAGCGTCCCTGCAGATCTCAGGGTGAATTGGCTATCCACTGTGATACATACACAGATACATAGATAAATTAATAGATCGATAAATAGACGGATAGAGAGATAGAAGATAGCCAGATAGATAGATAGATAGATGGATAGGTAAATGGTTTTAGGTGCCCTATCTTGTTTTTTAACTGCTTAAATGTGAAATTTTTCTCTCTTGAAAAGGCGAAGGAGAACTTCTTATGCAACCAAACCCTTAACTGTTAACAGCGCATTGTTCTGCATTTACTTCTCTGTTGTTTATCCTTCGCTTTGCTGCAGACCAGGAATGTTATTTTCTACCAAAGCGAGTTTGCCCAACTCACTGACGCCTTCAGTCGCTTAAACCCCTCAGATCTGGATAATTTGATAGATGTTTCTGGAGATGAGCTGCTCAACATGTCGCTCTACGCTGCTCCCAGGTGAGGTCAAACAAGCGACAAGTTCATTTCGACTGTAATAAATCGAACACCTAATGCTTATGTATTTGATTTGCGTTTACAAGATGCCAGAGTTGAGCACTTTTACTAAAAATTGAGATAAATAAAGATGTGCGGTATACAAAAAAAAAAATTAATAACGTTTCGGTTAGAGAGTGGAATAAGTAAGTACATAGAATAACAAAGAGTAAAGAGCTGTAAAGAACTGTTTTAGTACATTACAAAAAAAAATAAAAGAAAAGAAAGCGAAAATCGTTTGAATGTCTTTTTTATACTTCAATGATGACTACATTGGATGAGTTGAGCTCTTTAAAAAAGATTATATTTGTATTATTTATAGTGAAAAGATAAATTATATTTACATAATCATTTCTGTCACTGTATCAGACTCACTTAATTGCCACGTAAACTAGGATGAATGTTTTTTTATACGCTGTGAGTTGTTCTAGTTTCATTTATCCGTTTTGGGAAGCCAATCCATTTGCAAAGATCAATCTCTCCAAATTTTTTCCTCTACTTTTAATGGTTTTCACTCTATGGTTAAATCTCGTTAATTTTGTCTTTAAAATCACCTAACAAAATCATGTACGAAGCCAATACATGTATTTGCTAATGCTTAAGAAATAAAATTACTGGAACAATCATAACATTCTCCTTTTTTTTATTCTGGATATGCAGGATTGAAGAGTTATTTTATCTGTGCGAGTGGCAGGCTCAGCGTTATAAATGTGCAGATCTTTTTGAGCCAGTCAACACAACCTCAGGCACATGCTATGTCTTCAACGCAGATAAGATTAACCCACGTTTGGCCACGGGCAGTGGTGACCGACAGGGCTTATGGCTCATTTTAGACTATGACAATGGAAACAGCTACTACTCACAGGACATCCAGGCTGGTGTTAAGGTAGAATGAAGAGATGGATAGTCTTTACGTGAACAGTTTTCAAAAATAACGTCAGTTTGACGATCCACATTTTCAACCTCTATATTTTTTTTCCACTCGGCAAAGATATTCCTCACATTTTAGTTACATTTAAATCTTGCCAGACTTACTGTACGATCATACCAAAAGTGTTGGACGCCCGTCCGTTAACGGTCTTCTGTCAAATGAAAAAAAAACCTCTCTAAATTCCCTAACTGCGCTCACACCAGACTTCAATTGACGACCGTGAAGTCTAAAGCGAACGCATGCATGGAATTTGGAGAGCTTTTTTTGCATTTTGACGGAAGACCGTCAACGCGCGGACGTCCAACACTTTTTGTATGAACGCACGGTAAGGTTTTTTTTACAAAATTACCATTGGTCGATTATCCACAGATCCTGAAAAGGAAGTTCTCTTATCATTGTATCAATTTCCTCAACAGTTTTTGCGTATTGTCACCAAAAATGTTTTCAAAGCTCAGACGTTTGCGTCTAAGGATTTCTAGATGCCCTAAACAGAATACTATACTCTTTGCCATAACACACAATATTGTATGGCAGAAAAATATCGTAGCAGTTAGCTGATTTTTTTTATATAGCCAGTCCAAAAAAGGTGATTTCAGGCTCTAGGCCCTCCGCCAGGCCAGGGCGCCGGTGGCGGGGCTCTAACCCGCGACTGAAGTGTCCCTGCAGATCTCAAGGTGGACTGAGCCAAAAGAGTAGGCCTGTTATCCATATTTTTTTTGTTTGATAATTAATATTACACGTAAAACTTATACCATTCCGCAGGTGATAGTTCATTCACAGAACATGACGGTATTTCCAAGTGAACATGGCTGGACCATCAGACCTGGCCTCTCGACAACCATCAGTTTCACAAGAACTGACGTAAAAAAAAATTGTATCAGTCATGAATGCAATGATTTGTGTGTGTATGTGTGTGAGTGTGTGTGTTTTGTTTTGTTTTTTGTTTTTTTATCTGTTTCTTAGATCATTTTTGTAAACACCTTGCGTTTTGTTGTTATTGCTTTTTTAAAATGTTTTTAGTTCCGTTTTGTTCTACATTACTTTGCTTCTCGGGCAAACTTAAGAAAAAAATCCTCGTGATGTAATCTCTCTTGATTTACAGTGTATTCAATGAATCTAACGCAAAGTCTACTTCAAATGCTCGAACGAACAGAAATCAATAAGAAGAAAACTAAATAAGTTCTTTTTAGAGGTGAATGAACCCTGAAAAGAAATTCTTGATTATAAATTACTTAGAGGACGGAACGCCAAAGAAAAATCTGAACACCTTAGAGATAATAATATTAATTTGATAACGAAATGAAGAATTTGCACCCTTAAAAAACTAACGCATACCATCCAGATGCTCCCAACCAAAGAATACTTAGAGTAGAAAACAATCGCCGTAAGAACATATATACCTAATTTGCAATGGCCTACACGAATCATCTTCAATAGATCGTTTGATTCGCTGTTCATACCAATCCTGAATCACAGCACTATTGAAAATCCAACAAAACATTAAAAAGTAAAGTGGATCCCACGCTTAGTCAAAGCACCGGGGAACCAGGAGTAAAGTCCTGATTGTTCTTGGCATATGGCATTATGGCTTTCCTCAGCGCCTTTACTTTCGCCGGGTCTAATCGGTAGTCCACTGCCCTACCAGAAAAGCCACCGCACTCCCAACAAAACATAGCGGGACTCAAAAAGATGCCGAGCTAGAATAAATTTTAACTAGCATCACGTATAAGAAAAGTAAAAAAAAAAAAAATTTACATCTTTCTAGGTGCCTCTGAATAAGTTCTCTTGATGCCCATAGATTTTACGTTGTTTAGAGGACTAAAACAAGCAGTGATATAATTTTTTAATACCACTGCGCATGTTAATGCTAGATTGCTACCATTATAAACACACTACCACCACCATCAACACAATCGCCGCCACCATCGCAACCGCTAACGTCATAATTATAGCCACGACTACTACTTAGTCTGCTACTGCGATAAATATACGGTATTATCCCTACTAGTGCCACCATACCCACTACGACCAGCACTACCAATTACTACTACTACCACTACTACGACCACTACTACTACTATTACTACTACGACCACTACTACTACTACTACTACTACTACTACTACTACTACTACTACTACTACTACTACTACTACTACTACTACTACTACTGTTCTTATCCTGATTTAGGATTCACCATTTTTCTCGATACTACTGTTTCTTTATCAAAGCAATTACCCCTAAAAAATAGAGCGGAAAAAATGCAGCAATGAAGAGTCGATAAAAACGAACCACAGAGCCAAAGAAAAAATAATGGGCAAAAATGATTATTATCTTCCAAGCAGAGCTAACTATGATACCATAATTATGTCACATCTGTTGATCTGTTGTCATAATCTTCAGACCATCCGACTTCCCTACCCTTACAAAGCATTCTCCAATCATTACTGCGAGGACACCAAAAAAGAGGGTTATGTGAATCGACTCAGTTTGTTTGAGGACTATTCGAACATCAATTGCCAAGCCCAGTGTTTGTTCGACTATCTGATCAAAACCTGCGGCTGTCGATCCTACTTTGACCCAGGTCAGATTGTAGAGCATAGTCTCTATCAAAATAATTATATTTTGATTTTCTTTTAAATTGAATTGAAACAAAAGTTTTAATTTTCCGTAGCATTTCCTGATGCAATGTTTAAATTAAATTAGGATTAAATATTATATTTAACTATTTGAATCTGTTCAAGTATAAATTCTTATCCTTCCTATAGCTATCTACCTATTTATTTTTCCAACTCCGTCATCATAGCATGGAATTTGTCAATATTTTATTTTGAGCTTATTTTCAGTGTATCTTATATTAAGAAAAAAGACGTAACATTGAATTATGGAGTTTAAGTAGTAGTAAAAGATAGTTTAAAAAGGCTGTAAACTAGTATTTGAAAAAAGATACCATTTTGGTAGGAAATAATCAGTATTATCACAGTGGTTAAAACTGACACTTTTGTTTTTGAAGGTAATGCGACCATTTGTGCAGGGAAACATCATATACAGTGCTATTTGCCAGCCAGAAGTAAGTAAAATGCGATCACTTTCATAACAGTACATATTATGAAAACCTCCCTCCATGAATTTAAAACTTGCTCATCCTTACTTTTGTTCATGTTTTGTGGGCTGTCACTTTTGGCCCAGTTAAATTTCCTTTATTCACATTTTATCCTTTTCCTTTAGTATCGTTATATCTGTTGTTTCAATATTTTTTGCTACCACAAAAAAGTCATCACCATAGTCCAAAAACTTTTGCTACCGACACACTTGCTTTCAAAGACAACCACAAGGGAACGTCACCCAGTACTCAAAGTGCAGCCTTCGTGGCCAAAATGCTATGTTCCTTTGTTTCGAAATGGTGCTTCCTGAGTTGATCTTATAGTTTAGAAAAAAATCCAGGGGAATGTAAGAGCTGATTAAATTTTTAAAAATTATTTTAGTACAGAAGACAGTCCATCAGATTAGTTGTATGCATAGATCTGCGATGTGACCATTTCAATAAATCTAAGACTTTTCCTCTCACAAAATACCGAGGCCTTTCTAAAAAGTAACCATTAAAAATTTTATTTTAAGCCGGGTTGAAAAGAATGGAATAGGCCACGACTCATGAACTTGTTATCCTTCCCTCCCTTTCCTCCCACCCCTCCCACCCCGCAAAAACTGATGTACATTAGCTTTAAAGACGCCTATTTTAGAGTAATTTTTTTAGACAAGATTCTTTGGCGTAGAGCCGTGAAGCTTGTTTGTTAGTTGGATCTTACGAATAAGGCCGAGAGCACACTAGAAGTAGCAATTCACGTGTCCAACTATACATGTTTGGAAATACTCAGATTCTTTCGTACGAGAGCACACCAAGTCGGCTGCGACTTTCATTTAGTCTAAAGCGTTGGAGCTATTCTTTGTGTATTACAGCCTGACCTTACGACAGTCCTTCTTTTGGGTAAGGGAAAGGGGGGTGAAGGGTGAGGGGTGCCATTACGTGACCACGCATATTCTACAGACCCTTGCGCGCGAACCACAAGGCCAGTCTTAATATGCAAATTATCAGGCTTAACTGTCTCGTCAGACATTACAAATCGTGTCGCCTCCAGTGTGGACTCTGCCTATAGCCAGTTTCATTTATAGTTACAGTTCTGTCAAAAAAGAAAAAAAAGGCCCTTCCAACGATATAAACCCGTCGCAAGCAACTCATTATTTACTTTTCTCTTACCTCTGCCTGGAACAGAGGTGCTTGAACAATAGTGATAACTTTCCTAAATCAAAGGAATAATTCTCCAAAGTTTGGTTGATTTAGCTTTGATAATTTCAAAGTATAAGTTAGAGAAACTTTTTTTTTTGTTTTTTTTTTTGGGGGGGGGATACTTTTAACACCCCTT
>BLXT01008389.1:231596-246244 GCA_019648995.1 Plakobranchus ocellatus
AGTAGTAGTAGTAGTAGTAGTAGTAGTAGTAGTAGTAGTAGTAGTAGTAGTAGTAGTAGTAGTAGTAGTAGTAGTAGATCATTAAATATTAGTATTGACGAATAGTGATCCACGCAAGGATATGAAAAAAACCCAACCTCCGTAAATTAAGACACAAGCGAGAATAGAGCTATAGTAATTTTTATTAATGCTAATTATCAATTCAAATGGCACAATCACACTTTTCTTGTCCAAGCCAAAGTAAGCAAGCTATTGCATTTTTTATAAAGGTGAATTTTTTTTTTTCAAATGGACAGACGATTCTGTCCCTTTTCTTTATAGACCGCTTTGGAAAGTTTTAATAGTTATTTTCAGTTTTAAACAGGAATGTAGTGAAGCATAGGAAACCGAGATAAATAAAAAGAGGATATAAACAGTCAAGATAGCCTCAAAAGTTTTGGGCATTGAATCAAGTAATTTTGAGGCACTTTACAGTACTACTTGTACGAAAAGAAACATGATGAAAAACACATTATATCCACTTGCAGCAGACATTTATAAACCAATAATAGAGGAAAGACTGCTTCGCTAAAACTAAAATATAAACGAGAGGTATGGAAAATCTTTTATTACAGATTTCCCAGTATTTAAAAATGTATTGGTCACTACAGAGAGAGATCGTCATGTTCTCAATGAAAAAAAAAAAAAAAGGAATATGAAAATTCGCTTTCTTGCTCGCCATTTAGCCTACGCAAAAGTGCAAATTTTAAGTCTTTGAATGAGGTTTCATGGAGAGCTTTATGTTGAGATTAAATGTACACTAAATATTTTGCTTGAATATATTTACGTATAGCAAGTCTAAACTTAAGTAAGGAAAAGGTACGAAAAAAAAGTTTTAATTGAAGCCAATATGTAAAATTAAAACGGGAAATACAGTCCAAGGCGTTAACTTTGAATATTGAGAGACTTGGTTTTTAAACTCACCATTCAACGTTGCAAGATGCATGCCGAGGAAAAGTAAACGCACTATGAAAGCAATGCAAGAAAATAAATGGAGCTATAACGATGTATAAATTCATTTCGAACAACAAGAGCCCTCCAAGTAGAGATATTATTAACAAGGTGCGAGAAAGAAAAGGACTTATTGCGACCTAAACTAAGTGTGGGACGAACTAAAACAGAATGAATGGGATATATAATAATGAATAGCGTCGGCTAATCAAAACACAGGGCTTCAAGATGTCACATGACTATTGATCACGTGGTAAATAGTTATTTTTGTTCAAGGACTTGCTTGCACAGTATTTTTCAATCCTAGGTATTTCTTCCCACTTGATATACAAAGGCCAAATGTCGCCGCTAGAAAACTGTAACATTTTATCAATATTTTTTCTTTTAATTTTTATTCTTGTTTGAATTAGCAAGAAGATCTTATCTGTTGGCTTCATTATATACAGATGCCTCCTTTTAACTTTCACAAATCGAAGACGTCAAAATACGTTTCTTTTTTAGCCTGTTGACGGTCAAGGCCTTTACGGGGCAACCACGTAGCGTTCAAGATGGCAGCAAAATCGTTAGGAGGTACAATGGCACCTCGTATTATTCATTCTAAATTCGAGGGATCACCTCTAAAACTTGTAGCTATTTCATTATGTGCTCTAGCTGGAGCATTTAATTTTGGGATAACAATAGGATATAGTTCGTCTTCGATCCCAAGCATGATTAGAAGAGGCGTGCTGACCAAAGCAGAGGGAAGTTGGTTTGGATCGTTGCTTACCATCGGAGCGCTTGTCGGTGGACCACTTGGAGGGTGGTGTATTGAAAAATTTGGGCGGAAACTTTCAATTACATTTTTATCAATACCATTTGCAGCGGGATTTTTCATAATATCTTCTGCCACAGAAACTTTTCATTGCTATTTGGGTCGTTTTTGTACTGGAATAGGAAGTGGAATGGTTACAGTCTGCGTTCCTATTTACATTGCTGAAATAGCAACTACATCCATGAGAGGTGTACTTGGAGCTAGTGTGCAGTTAATGATAACCATAGGAATTGCAATAACCTACATTTTAGGGATGTTTTTGGAATGGCGATTTCTTTCTACTGTCTGTGTTGTGCCTTGTGTCCTCGGTGGATTCCTGACATTCTTTATGCCTGAGACACCCCGCTGGCTCCTGATGAAAAATCGAAAAACAGAGGCTATAAAGGCTCTACAAGCTCTCAGAGACCCGCATGCAAATGTTCAGGAGGAATGTAAAGAGCTTGAAGATGGTGCTGATCCAGAAGAAAATGTTTCCTTCCGAGAGATTGTTCGAAAACGGGAACTTTCCTATCCACTCTTTGTTTGTGTGTGCATTATGATATACCAGCAATTAAGTGGAATCAATCCTGTGATGTTCTACACTGTTTCGATCTTTGAATCAGCAGTCGGAGAATTTGCATACACAGCTACTGTAATCATTGGAATAGTTCAAGTGTTTGGTACAATTACATCAGTGCTCTTAATAGACAAGATGGGACGTCGGAAACTTCTTCATTTTGGTGGTTTGATTATGGCAGTAACATTGTTCTTTTTTGGTTTGTATTATAAATTATCAGCATCAGGCATGATGGGAGATGTCATGAATAGATGGTTTCCTGTTTTTTGTTTGACTGTGTATATAATTGGATTTTCTCTGGGATGGGGACCTATTCCAATGCTCATCATGTCTGAAACCATTCCAAAAAAATGCAAGGGCGTTGCTGGATCAGTTGCAATTATTGCATCATGGGGTTCAGCTTTTCTAGTTACGAGCCAGTTTACCACAATGCAAGATATGTTGGGCAATTCAGGAATATTCTATTTCTTCAGTTTTTGTTGTGTACTTGCTATCTGGTTTGTTGCTAAATATGTGCCAGAGACAAAAGGTAAATCTCTTGAGGACATAGAACTATTTTTTGCCGGAAAATCTACTATGTTGGTTTGAATTTATTATGATAAATTTTTTGTGTATGTTTGTCTTGATTTAATTTGAATTGGATTTAAATTTGGTTTTAATTTTTTATTGATATTGTTTGTACCATATTGGTACGAGCACTGAAACGAAAGCTTTGAGGGATACTATAAATAATCAATGGGATTTTATGAGTTAGTTTCTTCAGTGAGGGGAATGTATAAAGTTGTTATGTCAGTTTGATTATAATAATGTTATTTCATTTACAGTGGGCTCTACAGTACATGAAAATAGTTCTGGGGTTAATCTGCTGTTTGGAAACATAGGTTAAAATGTATAACTGCCGTGATAAAAACTTAATTTCAAATCTCATACTTATTAAGAAAAAAGGAATATGTTAATCTGCCTTGGTAGAAAATCATAGCCTTGAGTGGCGAATCACTGCGGCAATGTTTCCATCTCTCTGCAAGTAATTAACTGCATTTTTCCCCCATTTGTGCAAATTGTTAAAAGTACTTTTTTCAACTACAGCAAACATATTCCTTCTACGAAATCATCATTTCAGCCTTTGTTTATTATTTTCTTTTTCATGTTTAGTTTGTAGTTTTATGAAGCCCGACTATGAGGAGATTATTGGCTCATAATTCTCTGTTTTGATTCTTGTTGCTAATCCACCAATCAATGCTTGGCAAAGACAAAATTCCGATGCGCTTAAAAATCTACAGAGATGTCCCAGTAAAGTAGCGGCTGTTTTATTTGTTTTGTGGAAAAGTGAGAGGATTTCACTGGTGAGAAGGAAATAAATTTATTAGACAGTTAAAAAATGAAGACAACAGCTGCTACATTCTTCTTCCTCTACCCACTTTTTTCCATTTCTTTTCTTTGCATTCTCACCAATCTTTTTCAATTTTCATCCCAGCTAGAATGAGCAAATTTGCCTCTTCATCAGTTTCTCTCTATGAGAGAGAAAAGAAAGAACAAGAAGAAGAGAAAGGAGTATTATATGTTAATGTTATAGACAATTTTTGCTTTTTGAATTTGCGAAAATAGGCAGGTAGTTCTATATCTTCTCCATGCCCAATTTTATCATTCTAGTTGAATGTTGTGTTAAAAGATCTGTATGGATGACTCTGAGTGATATTTTTCACCTTTTTTTACCCATGAAATTATTGATAATTAGATTGTTGTTTTGTTCTTTTCTTTTAGGTAGATTTGAGGGGTAGAAAAATAAGATTTTCTCTTTGTTGATGTATTGTCATTGTGAATTGCATTAAAGATTAATCCTATTGTTCCAGTTGCAAGGAGCAACGACTTTGTTAATTATAAGCACAATGAAAGCTATTTTATAATATTTAAAAAAGAATTTTATAAATAAAAATTAAATTCATTACTTTAGCTATCAAATATTTCTCACTTTGGCATCATTTTTATACAGTTGTACATAATGTTTAATAACTTTTTTCACTCCACTAAAAATTTAATATTTCTCACCATGTCATATATGTAAAACACCTTGCAACCTTTTTTGACTTCTGAGATGTAATACACCAATTTGATTTAAAAGAGGAAGAGGGACTGTCTTCTTTTGATAGTTTTTTTTTGAAAAATCATTCTGTTATCAGCTTATGCCCCTTCATCCATGCCTTATCAAGCGACATCTTTTTTAGGTAGTGTGAGGGATCAGTATTAATGTTTGTTTGTGAATCCTCATTATGACTAGGAATTACTTTTTTAAGGAAAGAAAGAAAAACAAAGTTACTTGTTCAGCTCAACCTGTAAAGTGCAATTTGATAGGCCAAAAAATTATTGATTCTAAAGTAAAGCTCTTGGTATGATGCATTCATTAATTATCAAACTATTTCAAAGACATTTGCTTTATCCTCACTTGGCTTAAAGTAATTAAAAATATTTTGTTGTTTTTTTTTTTTCAATAATAGTTTAAAATCTACTTACTGAGCCACAGCATTGCACAAGGACCATTGCTTTTTCTGCATTATTTATCACTGAAATATCAGAATAACACTTGTTACATTTCCGATTTACAGAGGTATGAGTTCAGCCTATTAAAGGTGGGCTTGGAGATTTGTTATTCAAACTTAAAAAAAAATCAAATACATGCAGCAAACAGAAAAGCTTGTCTGGCATGGAATTGGGGTTGTTCATGTCATGGTAGAATCTAAAATTGTGTGCATTGTCAATGAGGAATGAGGATGATGCAATGAATATAAAGACTGAAACCTGAAGTCTTTTTCTGTTCTCTGCCCTTTTGATTCAACCCTCTCGTCATACAATGATTACACAGTCACTAGTTACATATTTTTAGCTTCTTAACAAAAGTAAAGAAGGAGAAGAATCTGTAATAAAATTCTTTGTAATAATGTTTTTTGTTTCATGGTCTTTTATTACAACTTTACTTCTGGTGTAACAACTTATATATTTTAAGTAAACCTAAGAAGAAAGATATATGGTACAAATTTTTTAAAATTAGGTATATATGTTTTTTTTTATGATGGCTATTTAAAAAATGACATAATTTTTCATAGGTTAATATTTGCAATAACTGTTTTCACACACAATATTATTTTTAATGATTTATGTGTTTTGGACAAAGCTTGCATTTGTTGGTATGAGGGAAAAACAGAAAGACTGGCAGATAGACTAACACCTAAAAGAGCGAGAGAGAGATAGAGAGAGACAGATTCACAGAAAACATATTAATGATTTTACATCCAGTTGAACATTTATATATCTATTTTATCCTGATGAATGTGGTAACAAGATCTTTTTTTTTTAAGAATGTTAAGGGATCAAAGTTTATGCATTAAACTCCTTCTATATTGACATTGCTTTCATTTATATTTGGAGTCCCAATTCTTTCCTTTTTTTTTGTCAATAATGAAAAGATTATGATATGTCGACAGTCATTCCTTAGCATTTCTTTTATATCAACTTTTTTCGTGTCCTCTATACTTTTATGCATTCTCCAGACAGGTTTCATTCATGAAATTCTTTGTGATAGACTTTTTGTACTATTATTCATTTCATTTCTTGGCACAGAAAAACTCAAAATTTTCGTATGATAAGTCTAAAATATTTTAAAGGTGCATAATACTCCAAACTTACAGGCAAAAACAAAAAGAGGTGAGGGTAAGAGCTTAAACAAGAGAGATTTTTTTTGTCTTTGCCTTTGTATTTTGATACACCCTGTTTGAACATTTATCCAATATTATAATATTTACACTATATAAGTATATATTGATTGTCATTTTAATGTCGATATATCCAGAGAGCACTGTAATTTCAATTTTAAAATTATGAAATATAAGCTACAAATGCACTTGTGTGCCATATCACCTATCATAATGTAATCATTTGTAGCTACGCAAATGAACAAAATCATTTGCAATGTATAAAGTGGCATGATGCTTCAATGATATTCTTTGCTTTTTACACTGTAAATATTTGAACTAATAAAAAAAACCAAAGTTTTCATTTAGAAAGCTTCATAATGTTATCTGCATAAGCCCTTATTTATATAGCTTAAGTAATTTATTATAGTTTTCTCACTTTCTCACTCTGCCATGTTTGATTTGTCTATCTTAAATGACTATACCAATGTAAAAATTAAAATATTGGGGTTCAAGTCATACTTTTAAAGGTTATCGCTTTTGTTTGGGTATTTTTAAATATTGTGATAATGATTGTAATGTACCACCATTAGTAGATCTGATGCTGTAAAGAATAGTTTTGTTTCCAGTCTCCTGTTCATTTGAGTTTTTGACCAAAGCATAGCCTTAAGCACAGGCTTACTCTTGAAGTTGAGTACATGTCTTTTTTTTTATTTTGTTTTGTTTTGCAAAGCTATGAAATCAATTTTATTTAGTAAACAGTATTTGTTAAGCATCACATTTGTGATCATTTGTGCTCAAATTTAAAAAAGATATAGGGCCTTCATATCTTGAATTATTCATGGTAACAAATATTTTTGCTTTTGAAGCGTATTCATGTGACAAAAGTTAGAGAATTAATATGCTAATCTCACAGGTTTTTATATCTGACTCAGATTTTGGAAAATATCCAAGATATGAGTAAATTCTTCACACAGACAAATATATTATAAAAAAATGTTCTAGTTGCTGCAGCAGATTTCTGAATGTCTAGCGCTTGATTTTGAATGATTTTCCTTTCTTGACTAATTAGATGAAAATTTTGTCCTCTTCACTGTTAATGAGTTTTTTGCCTCTCCTGAACGTTTTTTCCAAATCGGAGTTAGATTTTTAAAATGCCTAATGAAGCAATATGGTGGACCAGTGATGTTTGAGATATTTTAAATGGAAACCATTTAATGTAATCACTATTTGTACAGTAGCCCTCCTAGTCAAGAAAAAGACCCAAGCAAGCACTTATGGAAGTAGCTTTTTGTAGAAGCTGTAAATTTGGAATTTTTTAACTATCCTAAAAGAGTAGAAAAAGGCTTACACTCTTTTATAAATTTCTACTTGTAAGTGTTTATCCACAATTAAAACCATTATTGCTTTTATTTTTTTTTAAAGTTTAATTAAAAAATACACCAGGCTCTTAATGCGCAATCTCTACCAAGAAAAAAATTCCATTCATTATATATGTTCCACCACTATAATTCAAAATTTCAGTCTAGATTTAGATCTGGCACTGCTTTTAAGACAAAGCAAGATGGCAAAAGCATTAGTGAACACCCAAAATCAAAAATTTTAGAAAATCATTCCTCTTTTGGCCTTCAAAATTGAAATGAAAAGCATCTTTTTACCATTCATGCCCTAAAAAAAATAAAGTCTAACTTCATTGGGCATAGTTTTAAGAAAATCGACATAAAAAATTCATGACCACAAGTTCAATTACATATAATAAAGAACAGTTTTTAATGGGTCGTTACAATTGAAAAATGGGCCAACTTATCTCAATTCTTTAGAGCAGAACAGGAAGCGTCTCTAAAAGGAGCATGGCATGAAGTGTGTAACTCAATTACTCCAAAAAGTGGAGTTTGAACGCAATCATTTCCAAGGTGTGCAGTGTCATTTGTAGTTCTTTTGTTGTTATTTTTGTTTTTTTTTTCCCAGATCAATAGCAATTTCTATAGTTAGCTCAACTTGATTTAAAACTGAATGGATTCTCTAGAAATAAAAAAAAAAAAAATATATTATTTTTTAAAAAGCTACTGAGACCAGTTGTAGAAATTGCCAACAAATGCTACTCAACATAGCTCTAGTAAAAAGAAATAAAGTAGTATGAATCAGAATTTAAAGTTACTGTGAAGTTGGAAGTAGACATAATCAGTGAAAGGTAAAAATGGGGAAGACACCTCGTGGGTCTAACAAAAAAAGTATGTTTATTATTCCTCATTTTGTTGAGACCAGAGACCACTCGAAATGAGTTTGATTTCACATATCAAACTTTTGGGAAAAGTAACTTAATTTTTTTTTTTATTTCTCTCTTCACTATCCTGTATGAAGATTTCATAATTATATTGTAAGTGATACAACATAGCACTGTCCAGTTATATCATTTTAGAGATAACAAATAGAAGTTTCAGGTTATCTCAGGAGTTGAAATGTGACTTGTACTTCTCACTCATTTGGACTTATCTTGAGACAGTTGGCCAGCTACTGACACCCAGGCCTGACATTGACAAGCGTCTGAACCCCGAGATTACCATGTGGATACTCAGTATGGTCAAAACCAAACATACAATTTTCAGTATATTCAATAAAGGTCATATTACAAAAGTTAATAATTATATATGTGCCTGTCTGCATTCAGGAATTACTAGTGAATCCCAGCGAATGGCTAGGCTAGTGTGGTACCACAAATGCTGAAAAGCCATGCTAAAGAAGAAATAAAAATGACGTAGCTTGCTTTTCTATGTACTCTTCTATGCAAAATTGGCGCATTTTTTACAAAATTGAGCTATGTGGTATTACAAAAAAAAAAAGAAAACAAAGTCCACATTTTTTTATGTTAAATGTATTTAATAAAAGTCTCATATCTTGGGTCAGAATCAAAGTTGCTTCTGTGAATTGAAATTATTAAAATGCAATCTCTGACATCATTTGGACCACTGTAAAACATTTTGCTTTAAATTGTATTTTTTTTTTTTGTTGTTTAAATTGATGGGATTACATATGTATAACCCCTGCAAATACTATGCCTTAATTTGATCAAAGATTATCTCCATGTAATTCATCTCTACTCTAAGTGTTTAACTGACTCAGTCTAATCTGTTTCTTGACTTTCTCCACATAAACATTATCACAATTTTCAAAGTCCAATGTTTAATCCTGTAAACTGAAGAGTGCTTAAAAATGGGTGACAAATATTTAAGAACTGCCCAAGTTAAAATACATTGTAACACAAAGCAATGTCATTTCCTCAAGTAGGTCTACCCTATTTATCAACAGTTTTTCATTATAGCTGAAACCAGCTATACTTATTCAGATACCAAATTTATTCAGCTATCAAAATAAGAAACAAATCTTCACTGACACTTCGGTCAATTGAGACATTAAAATTTTTTTTTCAAAGAATTTGGAATAATCTGATTCTACACTACGCTCATCATGCTTGAATCCCACTGGATGTTCTTTTTTTTTTTTATTATTATTTTTTCCATCCACTATTTACTGAATTCAAATACTGAAAAGAAAACGAATGGGATAATATACATAGACTGTTGATGCGAATTATGTCAACTAAGCAAATGGCATTCAATGACAGGTTACTCTGTGTCTTTGCCAACCTAAAATTGCTTCTGTAGAGGATATTATTGTGAAGAATGTGCAATTTTATTATTCACACAAATTGATGACTATTACTGGTGTTAGCACTTCATATTTTTCACAATTTGAAATGCTGAACTTTTTACATTATCATCTAATAATAATTATTAAGCAATTTCCTATGTTTTTATGAAAAACATAATCAGTTATGGAGCTGCTATTATCAGCTTTGAACGAAGAGACTTCCTTGGTTTTTTTTTAAGGGATAGTACTGGTAGTGGTACACTGATAGTTAAGCAAAACTCTTATTTTATCACATATATTAGTACGTGTAAAAGGAAAATCATTAGACTTATTTTAAAAGAAAAGTAAAGAAGATTAGGATGAATCAAAGGAATCTGTTTTTTTTTTTCAGTCTAAAGCTTCTTTTCTACATTATTTACAATGTGTTTGGGTATTCGTTGAAATATCTTATGATGCAATTGTGCATATATACAGAAGACAACAGATAATTTATCACCTAACATCATTCTGGCTCGCAATGATAAATCTCTATCACACAAATAATGCTAAAAGTAAAACTCTTAAATTATATAAACCTATAGATATCAATGCACGTATTATATAACTATAATATATATATAAAATAACTTACACACACACACACAAAAAAAGGAACATATTCATTACAGTCACTTTAACCCATACTGACAGTTTATACGGCTTCATATCATGCCATGTCTATTTACTTCTGAAATAGCTTCTAACTATATATTTCAAATTCAGAGTGTTCCAATTCTTGGTTATTTAGAAGTTAATTTTAAAGAATGATTCTCGTTTCAAAATATAAATACTTATTATAAAAATATCAGTTAAATAAAAGTCTGATAGAGGGATCTGGTTAATTTGAAGTCATCTTATCACTTTCCAGTACTAATTTGAAGTCATCTTAGTTTTCAATACTAAGAGGCACTTTTTTTTTGGCTGAAGAGAAAGTAATTCTAGACTCTGAGCAGCAAGCAATTCTTCCCCTGAAAATTTTGAGATAGTGTGAACAGTGTTTAGATGATCTTTGTCATAGGAAAAGTTGTTTTATCAGTTTGAGGCACTGTAGTAAGTTATGAGGGAATGCAAAGGAAAAATACTGGGAAAAAAAGACAGTTTTTGCCTTTTCTCAGCTATTTAAAAGTACATGGAATCATTTATAGCTTGTTTTGTCAGGAAACACCCCAAATATTTTCCAACAATTTTTAATATCTTTTCAATCTACATTCAACAGCTTCCATTTTTCATCCTTTTCCACATTGCTTGCTAGAGACATATCATTATCAGCTGCTTATTGTATGTAATACATTTCATTTTTCATCTATGAAAGCATACTTTCAGCTTTAATGTTAAATCCCACTATATGTACTTTTCACCTACTTTTTTTTGTTGCTCCTATCAATACCATAAGGTGAAACTATTTAAAATTATGTCCTTTACTGTAAGAAATTATTGAGCAGAAATAAATAGGGATGCTTGTGATGATGAGTTAGCTTTTCCTACTCCTTCAGAAATCTGCAAGCATTAGTGTGAGCTCAGGCAATAGGGCTGCATATCCTTACAGAAACTAAAACTAAAAGCTTGAAATAATGACTATGACGAATATATGGACGTGTTTATATAAAAGAAACCAAATAATGAGCCAAACAAAATTGAATATTATGCAAGTTGCAAACAAATATACCTTACTCTGACCTTCTGTATAAAATGAAACTCAGTTTTTAGCATGAACAGAACAAATGTACGTAGTAATACTACAAAATGAGCTGATCTTCAGGGGATATACTCTTATTGATTTCAAGGAAAAGGTAAAATGGATTTTTTGTAAAAATGATTCATTTCTTTTTTGGACATGCTCTAGACTTTTTGTATGTAATTGTAAAAAGCATATATAATTTTTTCTTCCTAAATGAAATTGAAAAAAAAAATGTTTTTTCTTCAGTTTAATTCAGTCATATAGATCTGCAACCCAAATGATTTTTAGGACTGCTACACACATTATGTTTTTGCTGCAATAATAATCAATTTTCTTTACTAAAGTATTGTTTGATGCATCTTTTTATGTATTTTTTTTTTTTGATGGGTGTCTTTTGTAAGTATACTTAGACCTTTTCATGCAAAAATTTGTACTTTTGATTAAACCAGTTGGTTTTTTTTTTCATTCATGGAATGAAATTTGCAATAGCGTTTAAGTGCTTCTAAGTGAAAAAGCCTGCTCTGGGGGGAACCATAAGCCTTCACTCATCAGAAATTGTACTGTTACTAATACAATAGTATATCCAATTCTTACTTTTTTGTTCTGTTTTACATTCTTCAAATCAAAGATGCAACTTTAGTAGTTGTACATTGTTTGTATTCTGCTGCTGAATAACCAACATTTTGAAGATGGTATCCATTACTTATTGCATTGAATTGATATTTTATTATTGTTGGATAATATCCTGTAATTAATCTTAATTACGGTACTGCATATGTGCTCATAATTGATTGCCATTTGTTAATCAGTGGGTTGATAAATTTTTCTTTGTCCTCTGATTGATTACAATAAACTTTTTTGGGCAAAATAAAGTTTGATGGTTACCTATACATAAATAACTTAAATTATAGATTGCTGTTATTTTTTGTTTCCGCGAGCTTGTACTTCCATAAAAATGCATAGAGTCACAACTAAATTAGACATTTTACAAATGGGCACAGCATGAAATGGATATCAGAGCTATCAATTCGAAAAATGTATGATCTTCATTATAGGCTTTCATTTCTCACCTCTTTAGTGTCACCAAAACTTCAGTAATAATGAAAACTAATTCATATATATGGAAAATCTGAACTGTCACATTTCACTTTCAACCGCAGTTTAGGCAAAAATCATAGATTTCTGAAGATGCGGCCCAATACATTTTTTAAAAATGTCTTTGATGCCACTCCCATTCTTTTTTTTTAAACCTTTGTTCACTCTAGGGACCTTGCCTTGTTTGGTAATAAACATCATACACTGACAGTGATGAACGCAGACCCATTAAAGGTGGTAGAATCCAGTGGAACTAAAAATAAAATTAAGGCCGATAAAGTGGAAAATCATAATTAGGACAAAGGCTTTCCAGAGATACCCATCGCCTTGTGGGTTTGTTACAAAATCTTCACCAAAGTAGTGGCATACTTCAAGGAACTTGGTTGCCCTCTCAGCTTCCAATTTTCCTGTCAAATGGTGTAGATGTATGCCTTTACTTTGGGTTCGAGTTCGGAAAAATATACAAAAAAAAAAAAAAGAAAAATGGAAAAGTCACAGGACCAAATAACATACCAACAGAAATAATTATAGTATAAGATAACTTTGGAATAGTCTGACAACAAAACTCCTAAATGTATATATGATAGTAGTTCAGTCCCAGATCTTTGTAAAACTGTTTTTGTCATACTGCCTAAAACGGGGGCAACAGACTTTCGTGGGTCTGGAAGCAAATTATTGCAACTGCAGTCATTTAATTATCCATTATTAATAATATCACCCACGATGCGAAGTTTATAGAACTACTGGTTTAATGAGCTATTTTACAAAAGAATATTGTTTTTATGCATAGAACACAAAAAGATTCTAAGGCCAGAAATGTCTTTAAAATAGTTTGGCACTGTGCCTGAAACCTACAGGGTCCAGTTATCCTTAACCCTATTTGTACGTGTGGGGTAATTTTGTTACCTCAAGGCTTGTTTTTAATTTTTTGAAAATACTTAAGTTAAAATGGGGATTTTTCTTTCAGCTTTTAAGTATTCCTCAAAAATTCAATTTGACATATGATTACTGGTACATAATAATGATTGACAGAAAATCAATATTAAACTGACCTGAGGTCATTTCCAAAACCCTCCATTATTTTTTACTATGTAAAGTATGGGGTGATTTTGTTACCCCCAGCATACGGATAGGTATATAGCGATTTTTTTACTATTTAGTATGGGAGCATGCAGTTACCCCAAACGTACGGATAAGACTTTTAAAATGTGGGGGCACTCAGTTACCCCCGACGTATGGATATGATAATAAAACACCTCGTATGGATAGGGTTAAAGAGGTTAAAGCAGCAATGAAGAAAATGAAAAAAGGAAAAGCCACAGGACCAGGTAGCATAGGAATAGGAATGATTATAAGAAGGAATAGCTCTGAAGACAGAAATCGTAAATGCAATCCACACTGCACAATCCATGAAGATCTTTGTAAATCTGTCTTTGTAAAACTGCCTAAAAACCAGAGGCACCAGAATGTGAAGTTCAAAAAATAATTGATGTTACTGTAATTACCCGTGCTGGACGATGGGAGCGTCCGATAGTTTGTAAGATTCATGGTACTGGATGCTGCCAGCGTCCAATAGGATTGTTGCGTTTCTAGACTTGTTTTGAATTTTAGACTGACCAAATTATTCCGAAACTACTTAATTTTCCCCTGGACTATTTCCTTTACGTTTTGAACTACAAATCCTATGATTGCTTTGTGTGAGAGAAAAAAAATTAACAGTTTAAGAGTTAATGAGCCTTTTTACAAAAATTCTGTTGCACGTTTTGATGCATAAGAATGTGCAAGATTCAATAAGACCAGAATTATCCACAAAACAGTATCTAGGGGACATTCAAATATAATCTTACGTCTTGGAGGGGGTCTCTTCTCCTGCAAGAAAAGCATAAGGTGTTTGTAAGTGTGTGTATGTGTGTGTGTGAGGGGGGGGAGTTGAACTAATGTAGTAGGCCTATAGTTTTGTGATGTAAAAAAGTAAAACGGGAAAAAAAAATAATGACAACATAAAAAATAACACATAAGGAGAGAGGTAACTATTCTTAACATTCAATCAATAAATGAACAGTCTAACAGTATTTTTATTCCCTATAAATAAATTAGAATTTTGATTTTCCATTTTTGCCAGTTTGAATTATTACTTTATTATCCTGT
>BLXT01008389.1:254423-275953 GCA_019648995.1 Plakobranchus ocellatus
CATAGATTCAGGCTCTGGATTTAAAGCAATATTTTCAAGCACTAATGCGGTTTAGATTTAAAATGTCAGTGTTGATCTAAAATATTAAAGTCTGCATCTATATCCTTGATATTGAACAATCACAGATGCCAACTGCTCCTAGGAAAAAAGCCTTAACTTTTCCACCATTGTAGCCATAGTGTGCCAAATCATACCAAATCTCTTATGCCCAGTTCATTCTAATCTAACTTTACTTTACACATTAACTGGAACACAAGTAAAATTGCCATTGGCTTTTAAATGAGATATGTTAGTTTTGACATTTTAGCCCCAGCTGAATGATATATAACCTCTCAAATTAAACCTTGGCCGGAGTCAAAGGTGGCTCTGTTTATACCTTAATTAAAAAGCAGTCTTTATTTTGATCTAGAGGGATTATCCTTTCTTTAGGCCCCAGTTTCACCAAAAGCCTAGAAACTCCCTGAGCCTAGCCTAGACATCAAACCAAACTTGATGTAGATCCTTTGCTGATTTTTCAATCCAAGTACTAAGAACAAGAGAAATCAATGTTTAAAAAAACTTAACTAAAAATATTCAGCTAAATCTCTCACAAATCTTGTCAATCTCCAGATTTGATATCCAGGCCTACATATTTTTTCTTAAAGATCACAATGATCTTTTTCTTAATTTGGTTTTAAATATAGATCTTTAGCTCTTACAAATTGCTTTATATTTCACTTAAATAAATAGCTCATGTCTAGCCATTCTAGGAATCAAAACTGATTTAAATATTTGAAATATATAGATTTTGAAGGCCTTTGGCATATAGATGTCTGAATGACTAGGCGTAGGAGGCATTATATGGCTTTAGTTTATTCCATGTATCACAATTAAAAAATGAAGCCAAGTACTTAGGCTGGGTCCAAAGTGGACTTTACTTACTATAATAACAATTTTAGTTATTGTACCCATTTTAAGAAAACCAGAATAGTTCGAGTTAATTATATTTATTCATTATAATTACAATAATATATAGCTCATGGCGCAGAAAATGAAATGGCAGCCATCTTGTTTCAAAACAAAACAGTCACATGGAACAATTCATTCAGTGTTTCCTTCTTTAAATGTTTAGTAGATGGAGGTTTCAGGCTGAAAGTTTGCTGGAAGAATTTGTTTAAAAAAACTCAGATTTTTCAAAAAAGACTGGAAAAAGCAGCAAATCCAGACTAAACAAAAATTTGGCATCTCCGAATAATGAATAGATAAGATCAGAAAGGATCCGATTTTGATTAAGCCTTGACCAATCCTCATCTGTGTAGCCTAAATGAGGCGTTTCTCATGATTGTCTATCATATTTTTAAAAATATAATTGCTCTTACAAATTTTATTTTATTTTATCATCTTTGTCAAAAAAAATTTGTAAAATTTCTATAAATTGAGCTGTCTTAGGTGCCTCTGATCATTCTTGCCATTTTTTCACAAAAGTTACCTCAGAAGCAGAAATGAATAACCTTTTCACCTCATCAGTGTTTAAAGGGACATGGAGAGACTTTTACAAAGGCAGCAAGAGACTGAAGCCATTATTAATAAACCTGAACAAAAGTCCTGATTAAACCCTTTACAAAGTGAAAGAAGCTTCCGAAACATTTGTTTCTTACCTATGATTCCCTATTCATGCTTAACGTGTAGTTCATTATTGAGAAATTATAAGTTTTACAAGATTTTCCAAACACAAAAACATTCTATACAGGCTAAAAAATATCGATTACAAAACTAATCAGTTACTTTGTTTTAACAAAAAAAAAAAGACATTGATTTAGCTAGGCATTCATGTCAGGCTTAGGTTTCATCTAAAAACGGGTTAAAACTGGCCCGCCTAAGCCAAAATTTGTTGACTTTACATGAAGGGCCAACAGGTAAAAGCCAGGCACAAAAAATTTTGCACCTGTAAAGGTTTTATACTTAAGCCATGACATGAATCCCACTCTTAAATCAAAATACTGATCTTACATGGGAGATGTTTGTGTGGTTGGCAAGCATAAGGCCACTGACTCTGTGAGCACTTTGAACATAGGGAGATTTTCGAGAGAGGGCTACTTGTATACTGGCTGGACCCCATGGGATAAATTGAGCAAGCTTACGCTCCCGGATCCTCTGCAAGCTTTTGTGGACCTGTTGATTTGAAAAAGTCAGATTAAAATAGTATTGCTTACAAAATAGACATGGATGAGATCTTTATCTATATTGTTATTTACTGCATGGAAATTACCGTGCTTTATTCTTCTTACCTTAAATGGTGATTGAATATTTTATTTTAACATTTCATTCAAGGGTAAATAGGGGAATATTGTGAAGTTTGCATAAAAATTTTTTTTTATAAAGAAATTGATCTTGAAACTAGTCCAAAGTTTCACAGGTATTTCTAGCATCATCCTGCAAACCAACATCACTGTTAAAAGAACAGATAATTATATTCGCTAAGAGACTTAAGGCAGCTTTTAAAATTTTCTCTTTTTTTTTGTCTGTTCAACATTCTATAACAATGGTGATGACTCCCAGAGAAAAGGTTTTGATATTACACTGACAATACAGAAAGAAAAGAAATCACAAAAAAAAAAAGAGAAAAACAAAAAAAACAAAAAGATGTCTCAATTTGTCAAACCTGAGTGGGATCAACCTCTCCCTGAATAATGTTCAGGATGGATATGTAACAGTGATTGCTGCCCTGTCGCTGCACAGGTGTGGAAACCATCATATTTTTGGGCTGCAGCAGTCGTCGCATCACATCTAGTACTGTGGTTTTACGAACATTTGCAACCTTAAGGAGAAAAATAATTGTAGTATGACATAAATATATCTACACAATTGTTATAATGTAAATTTAGGCAATAATGCCAACCTAGACAGCTGTATTTGTATTCCGAAGATATAATAACTGCAAAAAAATGCTGAACTGAGGTATATACAAATTAAATTTGGTGATTGACTTTCAAAATGAATATCTGGCAAAAATAACCCTCAAATTAATTATAAACAGCACTATTTTTATCTTATATGTGCTATTTTTACATGCATCAATCTCATTCGTTTGTGCGTTGCAATAAATAACATACCATTACATACCAAAATGAAAGCTTTTTACCCCCCCCCCCCAAGGTCGATTATTGGCTGAGTTATATTTAATTTATTTTGAGCCTTTTTTAATTCTTGAAAAATATGTCTATAGAGTCAAAATGTCAATAAAAAAACTCTTGCTACCAGATAAGAGAGGAATTCAAGAAGTGTACACTGCTACACAAGTAAATGGAAAAAAAATTCCTTTGTATTAAAAATTCTATCTTTATACAAATCTAAATGTAGCACTGCATTAGTTCTAAGCCTTGATACAAAGCTTTTGAGAAAAATGTTGTTATCAAAATATGGAAAAGCTTTTTAGATAACAACTTAGGAAATGAAGGTAAAGGGCAAAACTCCTGGAATGTCATTTCAGGCATGGAAATATGGCACCTTACCCAAGCTTAAATATATAACAAACATAATAATAAAGTGTATGATACACCAACTATAGAGTGGTTTATGAAAATTTCTTTTTCCTCACATGCCCTGCCTGGAACAGGTATTATAGCAGTCATGGCCCTCCATTCAGACCTATTCAAATCAGTTAACTTTATCATGGTGTGATGTTTGTAGCTTGTGACACAGTTGCTTGTTTAGTGTCTATGCTTGACTTCCATATGTCATTGTTGGAATGATGCACTGGTCATATACTTTTCTTTTTAGTATAATAGGTAGGGTTGTATCTTGGAAGATTTCCTGGTATTTTCAAAATATATACCATGCCTTTCTTATCCTCGTTATCATTTCTTCATTGGATCTGTTTATCAGTGTAGTTGTCTGGCCCAGATATGTGGATTTTGTCACATTCTCTACATTCTCATTCTTTATTTCTCTAGGTCTTTCTGCGATGTAATTGGTCATGTATTTTTTTTTCCCTTTATGAATTTTCAATCTGACTTTTTTAGTTTCACTATTTAGTCCGTCTAGTTGTTCCTCCATTTTTTCTTCTTTCTCTGTACATAGGGCTATATCATCTGCGAATCTCGGATCTCTTAGATATTCTCCATCTATGTTGATGCCATGTTTTAGATCTGCCTCTTAAATATGGCTATTATGAATAATTTGAGTGAGATTGGATGACCTTGTCTGTAGTTCCTTTGTAGATGTTTTCTATTATGATGACATAGTTCTCCTTTATTTGTATCTTTCTTAATGCTTGGCCAATTGCCACATGTTCCACTGAGTCGAAAGCTTTCTCTCAGTCTATAAATCCAAGGCATCGTGGAAAGTTGAGACTATAAAATCTTTCCCCACAAACAAAAGTTTGTTATCAATAAATCTGCATGATAAGGCAACTAAAGATTGCATGTCTGGCATCGTGGGAAAAAAAGCCAAAAAAAGAGTGAAATAAGTAAAAAGGCACCCTTGGATGCAGAATGGTGGCTTCTACTTCCCTGCCATCAGATTATTACAAGCATAAAAGAAAACATACACTCAATCTTTGGTGAGGCCACTCCTTTCAAGTTACTTCATTGTTTGCATGTGAGCACTATATGCACATCCCTATGCACTGAACAGAAGCCTAAATGGCAGAGTCGGGTTCATGACCACAGGAACATGTAGCACTGAGATATATCAATAATGCAGAAGTTACTTTGTTCCCTTACATGGCATGTTTAAAAAACGTTATGGAATGCAAATTGGGTGCTTGGATAATATCAAAAAAATATATATTGTTCAGTGCAAGTTAGATAGGTATCAGTTAAAAGTACATGGTGGTTGTTGATATCAGATCAATCCAAAGGTTAAAAAAAAAAGAGTGATTTTTCATTATTTTCTCCTACTGTCCACCTGGACTATTTGCCAGGATTTGAGAAGAGCCGCCCCAAAAAATGGAATTTATGGGTGTTCACCAGAATTTTGTAGACTTAAATGATAAACCTTAGAAAAAGCATACAGGCACGCAACTGTGCTCTAGTCTCATATTGTAACACACATTACATCCCCTCTGGCACATTGTACAATTGTCACCAGATCTCTTAAGACTGTTTACCTCAAAAGAGAAACTTTATTTGTATTCTATAGTGGATATAATGTTATCGGATGCTCGACATTCCTGGTGAACATTACATGCTCCTGAGGTAATAATTTGATTCTAGCATGGTGAAGATTGCATTTGAAGAATCAGAAATTTGAATAGTTTTGATATTTTATCCAATGTTAAACTTTGTTTTTGAATAGCTTATGCCTTAAGGATTTTAAGTGTGATTCAAGCCCTGCGCAAAATAAGAAACTGGCTTTCTCCACAGTGAAGCCTTTCAGAATACACACTTCACCATCATAACTCACTTGTGAATCTGTTGTAAGTGGTGTGTAGCCAGTCATAAGAAAATGGAGGCGAGGAGTGGGAATAAGAGAAGCAATCAGCCCAATGAGATCATTGTTCATGTAACCTGGGTAACGGAGTGTGGTTGTTGATGTTGCCATAACTGTTGATACCTAAAGACAAATAAGGAATTCTTATTTTCATTGAACAGGTAAACAATAAATTACTCATGAAAAGACTGATAGAATCCAATGAACATAACATTAAACAAAAGATAAATTAATTTGATAAACAAACCTTTTTTGGATTTCTACATGATCATCAACAGAACATTCATAGATAAAAACTTAACCAAAATAAAGAAAAATATCTTTCAAACAAGAATTTCAGCAAAAATTCACCAACTTCAAATCATATTCCTACATAAATAGCTTTTTCCCCAAACTCACAAGTTGATTAACTTGGGCAAAGGTCGGTGTGTCGATGTGAAGTCTGTCTGCTGCAATTCTGTTCAGAGCAGTATTGTCCAGCACAACCTTTTCTCAAAACAATAAAAATTAAAAGATTAGTATTTCTGGCCAAACCTTTAGAAAATCATCATAAGAGACAAAATGACTAAAAAAAATTTAAAAGAAAAAAGTAAAGATAGTTCCCTCCAACCTATACAAATTTTTTGCATAGTGGTGCCACATGTAGAAAACAATCTAAAAAGACCTCCACTAAAACAAATATTTTATGTTCAGTCTGAAAATGGAGATTACATTAAACTGAGATCAAACTGTGGGGCCTTTCCTTGCATTTCAAAATCACCTTTGGAATAAAAAAATTTTTTCTTGTAAAACAGTGTTTTTGGCTGCCTTGTGCTTTTTAAAATCATGTTCTGTTGTTGCAAATGTGTAGCAATATTTTACCTTATTATATAATCTTTACAGGCAATGGCTTTAATATTTAAAAATTGTTATGACTGAAACAAAGCTTAACACACTGTTGCACAACCTGTGCAGGCTGAAAAATTGAATTTTACAAACATGATGCAAATTTAGACCAAAACTTACAACACAGTCAGCATTTTGGGTAAGTCTTTTCAAAGTAAGAAGCGAGTTGTATGGCTGAACTACAACATCTGAGATTTCATCCACATTGGGAAAGACTGAGTAGGTTTGGGTGAGCTTTTTGGGAAACCTATGGGAGGTAATGTAGCGTTTTTAGATATTACATTTGTAACATCAATTTTGAAGCCAAAAATATTTTAGAAAATAAATTTGGTATTTACTTCCTAACTTCTTCATAGACAAATGTTAGAAGTCATGCCTTAGTTATCATTCTAATAAAGCTTGCATTATTCAAGTTCAAATGGTATTTCTACCACTATCTGTGAGGGCGTCTAAAAGAACCGCTGGGAAGCTATTTTTCAGTAGTTATTGACCTAAATATAGGAGGTGAAGGCCACTTAAGGTTAAAGTTGAGCTGAAATTAGATGATTACACTATATCCACTTCTATCTATACTTTGTATGCAAGTTTCAAAACAAAGAATTTAAATTGTATGTGCAAAAATAAAGGGCAACCAAATTTTTTTAAAAATTAACATGCCCTACTATTCAAAACTCCAAAAACTTTATCCTCTTTGAATCATGAACATATATGATCCATCACACCATCACACTAATATCAAAGGAAAAAGGAATTTCTCAGCTTATCATTCATGACTAGTCCACAAAAGTTCATTGACCCAGGACAAAGTTTAAAGTAACTATGCATCTCCATAGACAAAACAAACCATCTCACATAGCTTTCAGACACCAGTCTTTTTCTTCTCGAGGAGACAATTTTTCGATTTGTTCTCTGTAGGGCATTTAAAATAATATTTTGCTTTTTACAAAAAGCTGCTTATATTTACGCAATTTGAACTTTTAAATCTATTTTAAAAACAACTATGATTGTTAGTAGCAATGAAAAGAGAGATAGCAACAAATGTGAACTATCTAAGAGCTATCAGCTTTTAAGGGTAGCCACCAACAATGAACTCAGAAAAATTATCTTATTATCTTTTAAGAATGAAAGGGCTGAATGATTACCACTGAATCATAAGAAGAAAATGAACAAAATAGATATAATTTTCTGTGCTCTTGTCATGATCTCAAATCTAGATTTGGACCTACACCTTTAGATCCCAGAACCAGATATCCTGATAGATACCACTCAATTCTTCATCCTGCTTATCAGCCTCTGATCAATCTAGATATATGTACATTTCTGTAATATTTATAAACAAGTTGACTCATTATTAAGAGTTACAGATAAATTTATATCATAAGTATTCTTTTCACACCTTTTTAATTCATTACATATATTTTTTAAAAATGCCAGATGAAAATGTTTTCTGTTCAACGCATCGGACATGCAATGCTCCCCTGTTATGAAAAACAAAAAAAAAAAAAAAAGAAAGATTTGCAATTTTCTTAAATTCTATGTTACCATTATGTTTTACTGTTTTTTGCTTTTAAACTCACAATTCACATTAAAATGAGAAAGATGATTCTTAATAACTTGAAGACCAAAACTACCAGGAATATCTCATCTACAACATGGAGCAAATATTTTTTTAAAAACCTGACATTTTTGTATTTTGACTGGTTTTGTGTCAAACTGCCCAACATTTTATAAAGTTTTGAGAACATACCTGTCATTCAACCTCTCAAGGATATATGAGCCCATGCCAGATCCAGTGCCACCAGCAATAGAATGGCAAACCACAAATCCCTTGGGGAAAAAAGATAAGTGAAAATTAACCAGAAACCATTAAAAGCAGCATGGAGAGGCTAATGCAAAAATAAGTTATATGAATATGGTGGATTTTGTAGTCCTAACACATAACACTCATCTTTACCTTTCTCAAGTTTTACATGCAAAGGAAATTCCAATCCATCTCTATTAGATAACCAAATAAAATAAGCAAACTTTCAGGTGCCAAAAAAGATGCATATCTCATTGTAGCATAGAATAAAAGAATGCATTGACACTATAGGTTGATAGTAATAGTGAAACTTAGCAAAGCTCTCGCCCATATAAGTACAGAAGTGTGGACCCTGTAATGAGACATAAGCACAAACAAATTTAGGCCTATTTGTACTTTGCATGTGTACCACAGACAGTCATGCACAAATTGTGTGCTCCCTTTTCTTTCTTGCTTTTTTTTCATGACATTTTTTGTTGCACTTTTTTCCTTGGCTCTAAATGCTGTATGGTAGTAATGATTCAAAAGTGAAAAAGAATCTTCTTCATGTGCAACTGATGTATTCTTTGCTGTATTTGTTAGTGTTACACACACTACTCCCGAAGCTACAAAAGCAGTTAAAATTGGTAAAAAGACCATAACATTTTTAAATTTCAAATTACATTGTGAAGTGTGCCTGTAAAGGAAAGAGAAACATCAAACATTTCTTTGTCATTAGATCTGAAAAGCTTCTCAAAGTAAAATGAACATTCTAAGACTTTTTATTTTACCAGACACTATTTACTTTGTGAAAAGAGAGTCTGAAATTCATTGATAAAAATGGAAAAATATTCTTTTGTTCAGGGTGTTACTTATACCTCTCTTTCATCTGTTGTACTAAGTTAACACTCTTAAAATATAAATAGACCTAAGCCAAGGAAACTTTTTTTTTTAATTAAGTGTTGAATAGTGGCATGAAAAGTCTTTAAGAAAGGAGTTTGGAAAACTTTTCCAGCAAGAAACGATTATCAAGGAGACCAAAAAAGTCAATATAAAAAAATGCTGGGGAAAATATCAATATAGGAAAGAATCAAGAGTTTCTTTTGATACATGCAGAATGTTGATATAAGCGCTGCCCAAATAGATGGGACACACCCAATTTATTAAAAAAAAAAATCACTGAAGAATTTAATGAAATACAATTGCCTGACAAAAAAAAGAAAAAGGAAATTGCCTGCTTATAGATTGAGTATGTTAAGGACATTCCTTTGGGATGGATAGGTACCATTAAAAAAGTATCTTCATCTTATTACATGTACATCTAGCGATACAATCTAGGGATCTGGAGTGTTGGCATATGGCCAACACCTAAAATCAGCGACTAGAATAAAATAGCATGGATTATCTAAACATATCTAAAATATCAAGAAATTTACATTTACTGTCTAGAATGGATTCTTGATTGTCAAGATTATGACCAGAGTTGACAGAACCAAGACTCTTATCCTAAAAACATGATGATGATATGGTGCCTATGAATGCATCTTAGTTTGAGAAACACCTAGCAGTACTAACTTTTCCTAAAAGGTGTGAAGATTTTATCCTGAGATTACTAGTATTTGTGAGGCATCTTACCTAAATCTTAAATTTAGAACTATATATAATATTTGACAATATAGTGCCTACATCTCAATGGTAGAGTTTATGATCCAAGTTTGTGAAAATCAAAGGAATAACCTTAGATCTAACTTTACCCCCTTAAAAGCTAGATAGTAATATGATACCTATGAATCCACTCTGGATTTGGAGGCACTCTACCCAGATTTATGTCTAAAAGGCATAACGAAAAATATGGTGCCTATGAATACATCAGGGATTTGTGAGCACTTTATTTTAAAAGCTATTGCCTCTACCTCTTTCTGCCTGGATTAATTTGGAACAGATAAAAGCATATTATTTTATGATCAACACTTTGACCCTTTATCAATCCTCTGATGTTTCATTTCCCTTTGCTTAAATTTGATTCAATATTTATGGAAAAGAACTTGACAAGGTTTAAAAATAAAACTTGTCCTCTGAAAAAAAAGTTTACATTAAAAATACAAAAATGAAAGGTTTTAACAATAGAATATAGCTTAAATAGGTAAAAAAATACAAACAACGTACCTCTAAACTGTCACTGCCATCAGCCTCTCTATCAATTATATCAAAGATCTCATCATAAAGTCTCTCTGCCTGAAAGAAAAAAAAAGGGCGACAATAGAATGTTAACAGTGCTTGACAGAAATTTATCATTTCAGCCTAATTTAACGAAAACACCTTAAGCCCAACAAGTGATCTGCATTTTTAGTAGATACAATAAACCTCAAAAGCCTCTCTTGTGAAAGCTTTATTTTTTAGAAAAAAAAAAATTTTTTTTAATTAAAATTCAACGAGTACTTATCGCACCTGCATTTTTTCTTTAAAAAAAGTTTGTGAAATTAATCTGAATTCCACGTCTTTGTATAACTATTTAACTACAGACTGTCCAATGCCCCAATCTGGCCTAAATTATTTATTTTCTTTCAGATCATGATGACCTTGGTCTTGATTAAGATTATATTTTATGTCTATGGCAGTTCAAGATTCCCTTATATTTCACTTAAACATTCATCTCTAGCCATTCTAGTAATCTAGTATGTATTTTGTATGCCCTTGGTAAATGGACACCTGGATGAATAGAGGATGTGGAATTGCTTTTATTCCATCACTCTCCATTTGGAAATGAAACCAAGCACTAAAGTAGGGTCGAAAATGAACTTCACTAATTATAAATGCCTACTTAAAATATTGTATCGATCTTAAAAGAAAAAGGACAATAAAAGTTAACAGCAGAACCCATTTTTTATGACAGCTTGAATAACCATAACTATCGTTATAAAGAGATATTTCAAAAGCCCCATTTTCCACCTTATTTAACTCTTTGTGTCAGGATTTTTTTTTCCACATCTGGACGGAGTTTTCTCACTCAACACTTTTCTTTCATAGTGTTAGCGGCCGCTCGGTCACGCGTATCGTTCCGTCGGCCGCTAGGAGCAGCCGCTCGGAGTTATAAGTTAAACCATGTAATTTATTTTTGAGATAATGAGTATCCAAACTGCTTAGTGCTTCCCTCAGTAATGACAAAAACAGAATCTGGAAGTTACAAAAAAAAAAAAGCAATAAGCAACTAAAATAATCCCCTGCCCTGCAATCTCAAGCCCAAAACTTAACTAGGCCATAAATAGACCTAGATCTGTGTGCATTGTCTAGTATTACTATCAAAGTTAATAACAGTGAGTATCATTCTGAATCCTTTTCTCCCATAGCCCCTTCACATTACACCAAACTAAGGGCAGCCCACCCCAACCCCTTGAGCCCAGCCTATGATCACCCAGCATGTGGGCCAGAAAACTGTATCTCTGGCACACGCTTTGTGTCAGGCATTACAATCTACAGCAGAGATCTTCACCAGCCAATCTTGACTCCCAATTTTCAGCTAAGGTGGCACCAACTGGGAGTGAGGGCAGGGGCGGGGAGAAGCAATTCAAGACTTGGAATAAAGATGGGCCTTCAATATGTCAAGCGGGTGAAAAAAAACTAAGTAACACATGACAAGATAATGAAAAATCCCAACTACTTCTATAGTTATAACACTTGTTCCTGCCTAAAACATCTCATTTATGGTGTCACTACACATCTATATCAAGACCAATTTCAGGTGCACTTTAAAAGACTAGAATTTTAGGTGGTAAATACAATCTAAACCGCTTTCCAAAGTATCATAATACAACCTGTGAGTAGCCACTAGCCCAATTGTTTCCTGCGCCACCACCATGTTTGGACAGGTACACATTTTCAGGATTGTAAAGGTTTGCATATGGCGAGTTCATGATCCCGTTGATTACTCTTGGCTCCAGATCCAAAAGAACAGAACGTGGGATATAATGTTCATCATCCGCCTATACAGAGAGAAATAAGAAAAAAAAAATTGTTAAAAGAACTAATTGTTCAAAAGTTCAGGGAAAATAATATTTCTATAGGACTATGATTTTTTGTACTTGTAATATTTGCCTTCTAATAAGCATATACTAGAATGGATATTCAATTTATTCATGTGGATAAATTATCCCATACACTCTTGATTTTATTTACACTGATAATGGTGTAAAAAAAAAAAAGAAAAAAGGAATTTCTTGCAGTTCTTGTAAAAGAAAACAACCACCAACTCAAACTCATAAAAACAAATGAAACAACACAGATACACTCATTTACCTCCCACCTGTGGTCTGAAGGCTTATTTCTATAATTTTTCATTTCGATAGTAACTAATACAATACTGACATTTTGGGATGTTTACATTACTTCTCATCCCCCCCCCCCCCTTTTTTTTTTCAGATAAAGAGAGAGTGAGAGAGTGTGGGAAAGAGAGAGAGAGAGGTGTCGGCCAAAGGAGAGAGAGACCGAGAAAGCGATAATTCTAGATTCTCCCTCCTCATTCATAAAGTATAATTCTTACTATATACATGCTTTATTTGAATTTGCATGTGGGTGTATATTCACTGATATACATTTGTAAGTACTTGTCTTAATGCATAATTGTATAATTATGTACATGTACATATTTATTAATTTGTGTATATTACGTCTAGGTAGAATGAATGTATATAATATGTATATATATGTATGTATGTATAATATTCCCTTTTTTTTTTCACACCTTCTAATAATACTCTCCTTTTAGGGATTTTTTCATTTTACATTACACATTTTCAAAGTTAAGATTATATTTTATCTCATGCTCGTTTCCTTAGTATGTTTCTATGGTAGTTTATTTGTGTTAGTCATTTTTTTTCTGATAAAGCCTTATGGCGAAACATTTTTACGTATACTCTGTGTTGTTTCATTTGTTTTTATAAGTTTGAGTTGGTGGTTGTTTTCTTTTACAATATTTATTTCCTTGCCTTCTACCACCATTGAATCTTCTAGATCCTTGAACTTATTTATCTGTTTCTGGGAGTGCGGTATTTGTATACGTTTTTTCCTTTTATTGCAGTCCTTGATAAGTATTATCTTCAGGAACTATTATTTATTTTGAATGAAATCGTCATGATTTTAACCATTTCATCAACCTGAAGCTTTATATTCTTTTCATGATCTTTGCAAGCAAGATATGCCAAGAATGCTGTAGGAGAATTTTCAAAAAGCTTGAAATCATTATCAACGGTCATTTTGTTTCATTGTAATAATAGAACAGGTAAAATTAATGTGTAAGAGGTACATTTGGAGATTCAATTTGGATATAATCAAGTTCTAAGGGCAAAAAAAATTAGTTACAAGCTGAAAACAAAGAGTAATTTACTAAAAGACCAAATTATTACAAATTTTGACCCAGCAAAAAGATAAAAAAAAAACAAACAGTTGGCTGTGAGTGACTATTGGTAAGTCTAAGAACAATGTTTGTGCAGCAGAGATAGAGAGGAAAACCGAAGGCCTGTGAAGAGCTGAACAATCTCCAATAAAGCAACACATTGGACTTCTGGGTTTTGGTGGTCTCTCTGATACATTCCCTACAGGAATATTTTACAAATTATTGGTGCCAATAAAACCTTCCTATAGGAATTTAAGTGGAGGAGAAATGTACTTGAAATTTTTTTTTTCTCCTAAAATATTATTTAAATTGAAGAATCAAACTCAGTGGATTGCTCTCAAGATATTGCGTTTATTTTCATTTATTAACATGATCTGGAGATCAAAACATAAAAGGCACACCAATTTTCTATAGGAAGATATCACTTTCTTATATAAGATCAGTGATCCATTTGGAGACAAATCAAGAGACTTTAAGAAAAATTAATGCAAACCACTCACTTGATAAAAGAAGACGTCTTTTCTGTCTGTGCCTTCTGTTGCATATTCCTCAAGAATACCCTCTATGGAAGAAGTAAGTAAGTAATATTCCTGTACTTTCTGAGTGCCACATGAGTAATTTATAATTTTTAAAGACTCTAGGGGGCCCATCTCAATATAAATCTGCCACATGAGATGCAGTCTCTTTATCACTTTAACCCATATCCATATAATTCTGCTTACCATTTGAACACCTCAAAATCGCTTGCAAGGCACTCCCAGCTCTCTTGAAAAAAGCAATTTAAATAGTATCAATTTTTAAGGACGGTTAGGCTTCTTTTTAATAGGAAATTTTCAAATTCAAGGTTGCATGTAAGTGGAAAGTGCAGTCTGATTGGTTGTGTAGACATTTACATATTATCCATTTCTCTGCCTATCCTAAGGCATAAAAAAAAAATGAGAATTGGAGTGACTGATTGGTAAAGAGGATTTATAGCCTTTTCGCTGCAAGTAGTACTAGCAAGACAATGCCAATAATTTTGGTCCTTGTCAACCCAGACAAAAATGTTTGGCGCAAACCTGCCACTCAAAGTTTTTGCAGATTTCAGGGTGAGCTGACCATTATAAATCCTGTACACATTGCCATTAAGTATCACAGAGTTCTAAATTCTGATTCAATTTTATCATTAATATCACTTCATAATTTCATAGCTAAGCATTACTTGCTAAAAAACATCAGGATGTAGACTCTCGTTAGGTGAGCCTTGGTGGACAGATGGGAGAGGAAAATGACAGCCGAGGAAATGATCCATTGATACTGTGAAAAGGGACCAATCGATGTTTTTAAAGATGAAAATAATGAGTCTAGATCATATATAAAAAGTATTCCTTAAAGTATGTTAGTGCATTTGGCAAGAAAATTTATTTTTATTCTATCATCTCTTAAAACGTAATGTGTTACTGCTACTATTATATGATGAGATATCTAACTAATAAAACCACTTTAATATCATATAGATGTATACTTGCTGAAACTAAAGGTTTGAGAGAAAGACCAACAAAGGCATACACACACATACCTGGACTTATACCATGCTCTGCACACAATTGTTTCCAAAACTCCATGCCAACTGAAAAAAAAATTCTCATTTTAGCAGCTATCTAAGCCACAGCATATGACTTGCAAAATCTTATTCTTGGGAGAGCCATTTTAAATTATTTCAAGGAATCATACGTTTCCTTCAGAAAATCATACGACTGAGGATGTAGACTTTCAAAACCATCTGAAAATGCTTATTTTTCTTCCTCAACACCTCAATTTTTGCTTCTTTTTTTTTTTTTTAACGAAAGGCAGATTCCACAAACATGATTTGAGATTGTCCTAAATACATCATTTTTTAAGCATATACAAATATACACATATTATACATCAAAAGAAAGATATTTTAATGCTTAATTCAAATTTAAGACTCTCCCTCATTTCTTCTAAAGTTATAGCAAAAAGAATACAGCTATACCATCAATAAAGATAAATTTCAGACACTGAAAGTTTCACCAGAAAAAGACCCTTCCTAAATTCACTGCACTATTTTCTTTTAAATATATATGATGCAAAAGAGTTCACAGTATTATACAGAGATGCCAACTGGCCCTAGGAAAGAAGCCTGAACTTTTCCAGGATTACAGTTATAGTATGCCATACCATTCTTACTGTCATATGCACAGGTCGTTCTAATCAACCTTTCCTTATGCATAAATGGAACACAAGTTAAATCTCCATTGGGTTTCAAATGAGATGGGTTTTTTTGCCTTTATGCTGTTGCAGAATTATACATTTATACCTCTTTATTTTAAGGCCATGAGACAACATGTGGTCTCTTGACTCCTTAATTCTTATTTTGAATGAGAAGAATTAATCGGAAAATAGTCTTTATCTTGAACCATAACTTAGATTATAAATCCCTTTTTTTTTTTAGGATTAGATTTCTCTAAAAGTCAAAAAACTCCCTGTGTCTAGTGAAGGATGCTCTGAAATCAAATTTGATTTAGATTTTTGGTTGAATTTTCCATGTTGGTATGTTAGAACAGGAGATATAATTATTTAAAATAAATCTTACTTACAATTTTCAGCTTAACCTCTCTTAAATCTCTATATCTCTAGTTTTAATCTGGATCCAGATCTTATGTTTAGACCTACACTAAATTTTTACTATGAGATCACAATGATCTGCTAGATTTGGATTTAGATCTAGATCTAGCCCCTATCTATCTAAAGCTCTTATAAATTGCATTTTCAAAAATATATTTCACTCTCTTTCACTTCAATAAATAGCTCATATCTAGCCATCATATTTTTTTTTTTTTCATTGCATCAAAAAGACAAACTCTTGGTTTTATCATGTATATCATTATTTTAAGACAAACAATTTAATACCAAACACAACATTTTATTTTTACTAATTTTATCACTGTTTAATCCCTTTTTTGATGTATTCGGCACTATCCACTTTTAGGCAACAGCTCAATTACAATTATCGATATAGTTCATGGTCCATAAAATAAACTGGCAGCCATCTTATTTCAAAACGAAATAGTTACATGGAGCAGTTTCATTCACAGTGCTTCTTTCCTTAATTTTTTTAACAGATGGAATTTTCCGACTTGGGGTTTGCCAAACGGATATTTCTTTAAAAAACCTGGATTTTTCTACAAAAATCAGGAAAAAGCTGGAAATTAGGCCAAAACTAGAAATTTGATATCTCTGATTATAGAGAACAATAATGTGGTCAATAAAGCAATTTGAAAAGAATGATGGGTTGAAAGAATATACACCGGACAAGCATGTGTTGCCAATTTCTCACATACACGCTTCCTGTGTATGTCAGCCACTCTAACATTCACAATAACTATTTAACTTGTACATTTGGTTTACTTATATGGGTGAGGTCTATCATACATCACAGCCAAACACAGCATGTAGTCGGCAGTGAGGTTTTTGCAGCCCACTTTAAATGAGAGTTGAAAATGCATTTGAAAACTACTGTGATGTCAAAAACGCAGAAAAATGTCCATAGAATGTTTTTAAGATGATAGATCATAATCAATATTTAATAAGCTCTTTAGCCCTTCAAACAACAACGTTACAAAAACAGGCAAGAGTGTGTGTCGCAATTTAGAGCAACTGGGAAACAAAAATATTCAAATAATTTAAACAGACAAAAAGGCAAAATCTTGCTTTAACAGCTTCTTTACATCATTAACAATGCATAACACATAGCCTAATAACCACCATCAATCATGTTTCGTTTATAATCTATTTGGTGTCCAGATCAAAGCATGTTATTTTGGACAAGTTCTTGGAATCCACCAAAAGTGTCTCTTCATTGCACAGAGGCATTATTCAAAATATTAGCAATTTCCAAATGGTGGACTCATAAATTGCTTATATTTTTTTTTCATCATAATTTGAATAGGATTTGCCTATGAGATCTAGATCTTGAGATCATTCCGAAAAAAAATTAATTAAAAATCTATGCAAATCCACAGCTTACTAACTTTGGTTTCCGCATTGTCCCAGTTGGAGGGTTATTATTTCGCGAGGCATTTCGTTGTAGATGAACAAGGTAACACGTTGACTCTAAAAATCGGTTGCAAGCAAGATCTAGATTTAGTTCTCAGAACTGAAATAGACTGATCTGGATAATTATACTAATTAAATAGGCCTAATCTAATATTTAGATCTATAGCATCCACACACGCGCGCGGCGTCCACAGCAACGGTGAGCAACCTATTCTATTGCAAGATCTAACAATGTTGTGACTTGTGAAGGATAATCCTGTTGAGATATCCTGGATCTAGTCCTACATATTAAAGATTAGTTCTTCTAGCTCAGTCTATGAGATAGATCTAAGATTTAGATCTAGATCTAGATCTACTTCTGAAAGCTCAATTTTTAGCTCCAAAAATGTTTGTACTGCGCTCAAACTTGCATACATCTTTATTCAACATGTTTAAGAAGTCTCCGTACTGTTTTGTCAGGTACCTAAAAAAATAAAAATCAAAAAATACTCTGAAGAGCCATTAGCAACACAGTATATAAAAATAACTGGCTAACACGATTCGAAATTATAAGATATGCTGTTAAAAAAAATTATAAAGATTATGTGAGATTTTTTGGGTTATTTTTCCAGGGAAAGTGAGCTACGCCTGTTGAGATATCTAGATACATTTGATGGAAACTTGGGCATGTCGTATGTGTACCAGTCACTGAACTATAAATAGGTATTTATAGTTCAGTGGTACCAGTAGTGTATACGTATAACAGATCCTGCTGTGCCCTATATTTTAAATACGATTTTAACGCTTTAATCGGTATTTATTATGTTTGGAAAGTTCTAATAACCTTCAAAATTAATTATCTAACGAGATTATTCATTGTGAGGGGGTGTTTTGTGTGTGTGTGCCTTGCGTCGTGGTTTGGAGAGTAATAAAGATCTACCCATAATGCCTCTCAATCTAGGTCGACCCCATCAAAACATTAGAACTTCAAAACAACAACAATGTCACTGACGAGAGTGTGTATTTGGCAAAGCCCTCAAAAGTTCATCTAGGGTCTAGAATATAGATCCATCCTTTATTAAAGCCAATTTGTGAAATCTAGATCAAAGTTAATTACCCTCTTCAGTGATTAAAAGGCTTACAGGTTGTTGTAAATTTATTGCTAGGTCCAGATATTGACTAAATCTAAGTCTAAAATCTAGATCTAGAATATCTAGCCTAGCCCTAGATCTAGACCTAAATTTAGATCTAGATTCTATATATCTTCTATGCCGCAATCACCGCAAGGCTTCTAAGGGAAACGTCTTAAATCTCTAACGTACGCAAATAAACCCATTGAGACTTGCTAGATCCAAAGGTAGATTATAGAGCCAGATTTAGATTTAGTTTAGCCGAGCGATGGATTGAAGATCTAGATCTAGATAGAGATACAGAGTTACAGAACAACATTTTTTGAGAGTTCAAACCTTGAAATAAATCTAGCAAACAAATATCTAGATCTAGAAGTGTAAAAGTCACATGATTAGTTTACCTAACACTGAGCTACTGTCCAAATAATTCAATGTCAGAAAATCCTTAAATCTATTTTCCAGATTTCCCAAAACATATAAAACTGAATTGAATCCAAGTAACACATCTTATCTTGTTCTAGTGTTGATATTTTTTACAAACATAGAGAGTTGAACGTTGAAAAAATTTGTAGATTTGATTCAGCTACAGACAGCCATGGCTTCATTGGATGATGGTGTAGATGACAACCATGCTAAAAAGATGGAGCAGAAATTGACAGTACTTCTTGGACCTTATGAACCTATTATTATGCAAGTGCAAAGCCTTCTTGTGTGGGAATATCCATGGCGAAGTACAATACTCTTTGCCATAATTCATCTTATTTTTTGGTATGTATTTTAGAGTCAATAATAGGCTTGTAGCCCCAGAGCTTAATTGTGAATACACTCATTTAATGTATGTGGTTCATTCTATCCCTACTGTGTTCATTTCTTTACATTTTAGTCCAAAAATTAAAGATCATCTCTTAAATTTGCTTGTTTGATTAAAATAGCATTCATTGATTACTGTTTCATAGTCTCCAAATTCATAGCTATGTTTGAGTTGGTTTTTGTGGAAATAGTATTTCAAAGTACAAATATAATCTATGTGCATGCTTACACGTCATACAAAAAAATGAACACCCCTAAATACAGCAAAATTTGTTTTCTTATTTATTTGAAGTAATATGATGAAACATTTCATTTTCAATTCAAACTACTTTTATCATGACAACCTTTGGTGCAACATTACAATACAAAAACAAATATTGAAATTTAGGGACATATTTATAAGAATTTGTCTTTTTTGTCCTTTCCAAAATTAAAAAGTACTTGCATATATTCAGGCTAGTTTATTAATCAAACTTGTAGATTTTTTTGTGAATTGCGCTGTATTAAATCTGAGTGAGATCCATCATAATTATTAAAATGTTGCAAACATTATACTTTTATCATTACAGGGTCTAAAACATCACAGTAAAAAAAATCTTGCACTTTGGCATTAAAAAGTAAGGGTTCAAGTGCAATAATCTTTGATTTTACTCTCATAAATCAGATAACCTTCTATATAAAAGGAGTGAAAAAGCTTTGGGAAAGAACTTAGTATATAAATACTAATGTTGCAATCATTCATGGACAAGGCTTTTGTCCCATGTTGTGGGGTGGCCGCAGATTTGCAAGCCTGATACTACCTGCAGAAACCATCTTATTAATAGACTCCATATCATTGTAATTAAATTGCCTTGAGTTTTAGAGGCATCCTTGCAATCATTGCAAATGGATGATAATTCTCTTGCTTTGCTTAATGAGCTGTGTACTTTGATACATGGTTCAGTGTTGTGGGTTAGATTAAACCTCCTTTTGCGAACTGAGGAATGCTGTTCTTTCTGGCTCCATTGAAAAGAATCATGAAGGAAGCATTTAGCTACAAGTGTTTCTCAAACATTTTTCAGAAAATGGACGATACTTTTAATGTTTGTGAAGGAATTTTTAGTTCTGTTTCTATGCTTGAAAAAAAAAAGTTCAATATTCAGTCTATTGATAACTCCAGTTAAACTTAAATTCTTTGACAGTGGAAACCTCATAATTCAAGGTGTCAAGGAATGGATCAAAACTTTTAATTATTAAAAGGGGTCCAAGAACACTACTAATTTTACAAGGTAATGCTTAAAAGCAACCGCCTACACAAATAGCAATGCATCAAATGATAGTCAGATACATGTGTCGGAATGCTGCTCGGTGTGTGTGTGTGTGTGTGTGTGTGTCTTTGATGTAATGTTACTTGTTAGATCTAGACAGTAGATGCTGTGCAAGTACTACATTTAACAAAGCCTCTAAGTTTACAAGTTACTGATAACGGTACAGAAGTGAATTTTTAAAAATAAAGGCCGAGCACATAGTCTGTCACTCCAACCACATCCAGCATACCTTGTACCAGCTGGAGCTTCCTCCATCTCTCCTTTCCTGTGCTTGCAACTGACTTCGCGTGAAATTTATTATTGCCTGCACGGTTAGGTCTAGGTCTAGATCTAGCATGATTGATTAAAGAGAGTTTTTTAACCACTGGCAATGTGTGGCAGATCTCTCACCATTCTAGGCCTACATTCAGCACCATACTTCCCTCTTCTCATCCTAGTTTGATCCCTCCCCTATCTCATGTTGTTGTTAAAAGCACTCCTGGAGTATTATGCCAGCTTTGTTAAAACATGATGGGCACTGTTTTGGGGGTGGCAAGAGGAAAACAATTTTTTTTTCTTATGCGGTTTGTGGTGATGTGGGCTTTAAATTATGAGAATCGACGTGCTTTGACCTTGAACAATGAGGTCAAGCTTTTAAAAAAGACAAAGAAGGAAAAAAATCTCCAGATTGTGGATACTTGGATTAATGAGAAATTCAAATAAATTCACTTCAGCTTTTGAGTTTCCATTGTACTTTTCAGAATTTTTTTTTTTTTTTTAAATGGGACCTGATTTTTTTT
>BLXT01008389.1:288183-300656 GCA_019648995.1 Plakobranchus ocellatus
CATCAGATGAACATCTAACTGATTAGATGTTATGTAATTGGGATGAATTATTGATGATAAATCTGCAAAGAGTTGTGGGAGTTTTTTATTGTTGTTTTTTGTTGTGGGTTTTTTTGGTTTTTTTTTCATTTTCTTTTATTTTAATCTGGATTTTTTTCTTTTTGGGGGGGGGGGATTTTATATTTGTTACGGCAGCACATCTGGATTGTTTGTTTTTTGTTGTTGCTTTATCTTTTTATCAATATGGATTTTTTTTTAAACACAGATGGATCCTGAAATTGTGGCAGCTCTTGCTAAAGCTATCACTGATAGCGAAGAGGAAAATGGAAATTCAGCTCTTGCCACTCCAAGATTGTCCAAAAGTCCTTCCTTTAACAACAGCGAAGAAGGTAAATAGACTGAACTATTTCGCATTATTACTCTAGGAATGACATTTGTTTTAAATTTAGTTGTCTTTTGTGTTGGTTTGTGTTTTATCTTTAGTGTAAATAAATAGGCATGTTTTCTTTGCTGCTTTGGCCAAGTATAAAAGATGGATCTCTTATTCTATTTTTCTCATGTTTCCAAAATTTGCGGAATTTATAATGTGGACTTTATTGATGAGGCACTTGACAATATAAGATTCTGTGATGTTCCTGTTATGATTTTTTATATTCATGAAAATCATTGCACAATGTAGTTCTGAAAAGGAACTGATTTCAAAGGTCTTAAAAACACACAAATATAGAAATGTTTGATATCGTGCCAGTATTTTTGTCTTATGGCAAAATATTTGTTTTGTTTTGTGCTGCTTTTAAAGACATATTGAAAAGTTGCAATAAAGTCAGCTCAAGGAAAGAATATTGTCAGTTGTGGTTTAAATTAAATGTATTTAATAATTTTGTAAAGCAAACTAAATTTGGGTTGAGGCAACAAAAAATATTGTTAGGAAATTTGCTGGGTTTTTCTCTTTTTAAAGAAATTATTCGTTTATATGATTTTTGCAGAAACTATTGAGCAGGACTTCGAGCCAAGCATCAATCAGATGCCATCATTTGATGATCTGGACAATACAGATGAAGAGCTAGATCTCCCCAGTGGGAACATGTCTCACTCAAGCAGCAGACTTTCTGCTCTCCGCTCTTCAGCTACTCCTCACTTTGGAGACACAGATTCTGAGGATGAGTTCGCTTTGACACATGGTCTAGATTCCAACAACTCAAACAGCAACAGTGGCAGTAAGGCAGCAAAAACAACAACAGCATCGGCCTCAAGCGCAGCAGGGAGTGGACTCCCATCCATTGCAGGGGCACTAGTGGCCCGCACTCTCAGCTCCATGGTAGAGTCAGCCATGCAGGGGGTGGCATCACTAAGCCAGGGTCAGACAGCATCAGCCTCTAGCTTGATTCCTAGAACAGGTGCTAAAATCACATACACTTGTAGTGAAGAAGGTGAAAGCATTGACTTTACCAGACCAGAGCCTACCATTGCCGAGTCAGAAGATGAAGAGGAAGAGGAAGATAGGCATTATGATGGTGACTATGATGATAATGACGATGAAAGCACTGAGGTTTTTGATGTCCAAGATGGTGGACACAGGTTTGAAAGAGGAAGAAGCACTGACGATGGCACCGACGGAAGTGATCAAATTGCTGAGATAGAGAGAGACTTTGATTTTTTAAGGGACCTTGACTCTGATACTGCTGATGATAAAACAGATTCTTTTTGATATGCTGTCACTAAAGGAAACAAAGTTAGCAGTTGTATGATGGTGTATTTGTGAGGAAAATAAGTGGGAAAAAATAATCAGAAATCTTCTTTCAAAAAGTTTTTGAAAAATGCAGACATGTTGCTATTTAGGTGATAAAATAGGAAAGTCAAGATCATTACTCAACTCTAAAATGACTTTGGCGTCTTCTGTTGCTTCAAATTTTCTCCATACACATTTGTTGTTTGAAATCTGATAAATCAAATTTTATCATTGCTTCCAGTTTTTGAAGAAAAAAGAAAGTTGGAAGGAGGGATGTGGTTAATAATAATATGTATCTTTTTTGTTTTTTTGGGGTTTTTTTGTGTGTTAGTTTCTCTTTCAATATTCTAATAAATCCTAAAACCTAATGGATGTGTTTGCCTTTCAGTTTGTGCGTAGATGATATACTACATTTTTAAAGGATTGAGATAGAGTATTGATTTTTATCAAAATATATTACATGTATGTCCAACCTACAAGGAATAGCCTAGAATTCTTTATCGAACTTGGAATATTGCACTTAGAAGATAAAAAGTAGGAAAATCGTGAAACTTTAGAGTTTTTAAAGTTCTTTTTGGTCTGTTGGTGGTTTTTTTTTGTTGTTTTTTTTTTTTTTGTTATTTTTATTATGTTGGGTTTTTTTAAAAAAGAACTTGAGCACCCTGCTTTATAATAAACTATACAATGATTCAAAATAACTTGGCACTAATTTTCTTAATTTTTTTTATAAGCATTCAATCAATTTTTATCAAAACATGAGTATAAGAAGCAACATGAAAACAAGTTTGAAACATGATGAATATCCAGCTCTAAATCGTGATGTGAAGTTTGGATCAAAATGTTACTTTTTTAAATTTAGAACTAGAACTTTTATTATATGTAACCTAGATTTAGATCTGTGAGCTAAAAATTTATTTATCACATGAGAATAATTTTGTTTTGATCCATTAATTCAAAATGCTATATTTACCTCAATTTTAAGGCTAGATCTAATTTTGAGATTAAGTCTAGATCGAGTCGGGTGTTTCTAGGAATCATCATAAAGATTTATAGGGTTATAATCTCAGATGAAGTAATTCTATAACTCTTAAAGAATTCAGTTGCCTGGTTGTTCATATCTATGTATGACATATTGATAAATATTACAGCTTTTTGCTTGATTTGATGGCCAAGCCATTCGTTCTACATGCTATAGGGCCCTCTTTGATAGTTTCAGTAGTCATAAACAACTCACAGCTACCATTGTTTATAGTTAAATTACATTTTTTTTTTTAATATTCCGCTTCATGATTCACTTGAATATGACCAAATAAAAAAATAGATTTTTTTTTAAAAAGTAACTTGTCACAAGAGATTGATGAAGTTGCAGTGTTCATAGAGAGGGGTTGTGAGTGACTGCTTACCAGGGGTTGTTGGGCTTAATAATTGTTTATCTGCAAAGATGTTCAAAATGTATTATCTATCTCTTTTTGTGAACAGTGTATTCTTTATTGTAAAGTAGTTCACATGCAAGGAAGGTTTTGGATGGGATGACTTGATTCTTGACCAAAGTTTCATCTTGTGTACCTAGTACAAAAAAAGTTCTTTAAAAATAATTTCGACGTCAATTTCTTTGAAAAGGGTTCTGAAAATAGAGGTGTAACTTACCTTTTCTGTTTTAACTTGAAATCAAGCCGAGTGATATAAACCCTTAAAGTAGATGCAAATATGAGATTGTATCGATTTACTTTGCAATATTGCTCAAGTTAATCGTTAATCTTTTTGCCCCATTAAGTGAATATGATTACAGAAAGTGAGCATTTTATTCTTTTTATGTGAATAATCAGGGAATGGATCTTACAGATTTGGGGCACATGTTTTTAATTAATGTAAATAATATGTTTAAACAAAAGAATTATTAAAATTGTGGAGCCAGTAATGTGGCATTTGGACATTTAATCAGGTTTTTTTTTCCTGATTGAATAATTATGGTAATCCAAAATCAAGTATTATCAAGAAAATCATGAAACAGGAGTTTTTGATTTGTGTGAGATGTCTATTTTATTTTCCTTTCTTTTTTTGAATTGAAATAGATTGTCATTTTATTAAGCTTTCATAGAGGCTAATTAGCGGGTTAATAATAGTGATCGAGTTTGTGAAACAAATGTATGATTTCCCACAATTTAGCTCACATGGTAGGATACCCCTCTGTCTAAACAGTGGAGAATAGGAAGTTGATCTTTTGTTAGATAAGCACAGTAGAGTCATCATGGAAAGCAGTGGCAAAGTACAACGTATGCCAAGAAAAATTTAAACTAACTCTTTGACTCCTCTTTGTTTTCATTTGCCCAAATAAATCACAAATCGTTTGAGGAATATTTTAAATCCTCGATACAGCTTAAAACTGCTTTGTGTGAGCCTTGTGAAATAGAAAAAACTGGAAACATTCTGTGCTGAGATACAAGCAGCACATCAAGTTGTTTAAAAAACATTCAAAAGAAGGAAAAAAAAATACTCAAATAATGGGTTGTTTTTTTTTCCCCAAATGTTAGTAATGTGATTTCTAACTCATTAGGACCAGTCTCAAAGCATTTTTATCATTCACTGTTTCAGTCTTGATGTGATAAGTTTTCTCATCCTGGTCTTCGTTTTATACATCAATGTCATGAATAATCAATTTTTTTTTTTTTTTAGTTTCTGATTTCATTGCTGGCATGATTCGCTTTTGTTTTATGTTTTGAAAGTCCTGGTATTTGGTGATTTTTATAAGAAAATATAAGGTTTAAGCTTTGCAGTGCCAGTGATTATTACTTGCATAACCAATTACAAACAAAACACTTAAGTTTCAATACTAAAGAAACTCAAGTTGTTTTTATTGTGTACCGGTATTTTGGTTTCCCATTTTGGGAGGTCTCAGGGTAAATACATGTAAATATTTAAGCAGTTTTTTATCATAATGTTTAGTTTTAGGTTGTGGATGCTTAAATGAATTGCTATTAAGGGTATAGGATAAACTTTTCTTCTTAATGTAGTTTAATTTCCACAATACAGAAGCAAATTCAGTGGATTTATATAAGCTATAGGCAGTGATATTTTGATCCTCAAGTTTGATAAATTTCACAATCTAAGGCTATAAGTTTGGCCTAAATTACCCAATTTCCACACGAGACCTGTGAAGGTAAGATAAAATCTTAACTAAATGGTAACTGATTTATTGACTTGAGCGATGGATATGTTCTTCAAGTCCAGCATATAAAAGAAAGAGGCCTATGTAAAGATATCTGGAGACCAACAGCAGTTGACTTAAATTTGGTTGTATCAACCCTATTTCTGCTATTTAGTTGTTTTATTGTAAAGACAAAATTGATAAATCAACGTTAGCGTTACTGTTTTGATGGCAGAGTAGATCGTCTCACTACATCCCTATCTCTTTAAGAATAAAGAATTTCAAATGGGTAAGTCAATCTTCTTTACTAAAAGCTGAAGGCAATATGTTTGTTGATGAATCTGTCCTGGAATGGTGCACGAGACCTAGAAGATATGAAACCAATTTGAGCATCATTCTCATCAACCTGAACGATCATACATAATGAGATCAAAATCCTTTACTTTATGCATTTTTTTATCCCTTTAGCTAGCTCTAGTCCTTTGCCACAGTCGGCATTATAATATGCTACTAAATGGAGTTGTTTATGGTAATAACAGCAACTTTACTTTCATCATTAAATTAATCTAGATCTCCATTTTACAAACATAGTACATGTAAGCATTGTGTAAGATTATTCAATACCACAGTATAGATGGAACAAGGTGATCTCAGGCTTTCAGGTCCCCTGTCAGGCCAGGGCGCTGGTGGCAGGGCTCAAACCAGTGATAAAAAGGTCTCTGCCGATCTCAGGACAGATTTGCTATCCACTGTGCCATGGACGCCCAACTAGTGGAGGAGAAACAGGATCTTTACTGGAGCCAAAAATATATGTTTAATTCAAGTAATGAGACAGTCCAGAACACCCTGAAGTGATCTTATGCCCCAAAGTGACAGAATGCATCACATAATTAGAATGAAATTCTTAGGATTTGATAAACAGATTTGCCAGTCTGTGTTACATTGCAAGTACAATAGAAATTGTTAAGATTTGATAACACTGTAACAATTTTAACTTATCTCAAGTTTATCCTCACTAATTTTAGTTTTACCAAGATAGGCCGTTGTGGTTTCAATTTAAAGTAGAAAATAGTACTTAAATTTGACTTCATTATATTTGCAGGCATTGATTTAATTATTTTACTCTTCTTTCTCAATATGTCACACATTGGCTTGTTTCATTTACTACATATATTTTTTTTTTATTGATGAGTTTTTACATCTGTGATCTTTTTATTTTCCTCTTTTTTATTATTTTATTCTTGGGCTCCTTCTCTACATTATAGCCTGTGAATCTTATCTTCTCTATGATAATGGCTGTCATTTATTGTATTTGTGTGCCTAAATCAGGATTAAGGTGAAGATTTTCATTAATACATGTATTATGTTAATTATTAGTTTGATTGTATATACATGTATCTGCTGTGTTGTATCCCAGCTTCCCTTTTTAGTTTTTTATCAATTTTTAGAACATACATTTGGCTCCATAATAGAGCTTTATTGACCAATTGGTTCAATTATATTTTGGGTATGTAAATTCCTTCCCCTGTACAAGTTGTATACATGTACTCCCATGAATTATACAATTGAGCATGGACTCTTCAGACTGATTGTTAAAAATAATAACATGTACCAAGGAGAGAGACGAAGAAATAATATCACTACAATTGGTCCCTCTGATCGACACAAACACACATCTTCACCTCTTCTTGTAATAACAGAAAGTTTCTTTGAGCAAATGTGTGCAGCAGTTATTGGTCATATGAAAAGATTCTAAAGATGTATGACATAATATCAAAAGATGTAAGACTTACAGTATCAAGTGTGATTTTAGTAATAGTCTGCTAAATTTTCCATCTATCAATCCTGAAGTGATTTTGATGTAACTAGAGCGCAAATAGCTTAGGAGGTCAAGGTTGACAGTGATGCCGATTTTTAAGAAATTGCAGAGGTTATTGATAATAATATAATTAGAAAGACACAAAGTAGAGTATTTCAAGTGATTCATGTTTGACCTAATTGTGATCAACTGTATATACATGTATATTAAATTGTTCAATTGCTAATGTAAAATATTTTGTTGTGAATGTCTTTAAGTAAGGAGATTTATGTACAATTATATACTTTTTTTACGTAAGTTAAAAAGATTCAGTCATGAGAATGTGTGCATGTTTATGATTGTAGAAAGTAATATCCAGAAAGTCATAAGTATATTAATTAAAGTATGATATGAAAAATAATGGGAGCAATAAATTTCAAGCTAAATTTAAATACTATTCACAGCTTAAATATTGTATATACATATATTGCTAAAAGTACATTATATTGTGTATATTTTAAGTTAGAGCCAAGAGGAGACATATGAAATTTTAATTTACATCAAAAGTTAATTATAGTTTGTTCTGTGAATCATGTTGTCAAAAACTTCATATCTTTCAATTCGAAACGCATATTACTTTCAAGTAATTGGCAATATTACTGTTCAGGATGAATGAGGTGCACACACAAAAAAAAAACCATTCTATAAGCAGTGACAAAAGGGTATCAACATCAGAGATATTTATTTACTGAGACTTTATTTAATTATGTCTTGATATCAGAAGAAATGGGCTAGTTTCTCTGTAACTTAACTTACCCACTACTTCAATTTTATCAGGACTCGTCTTGAGACCATAAAAAATGGGCTGCAGGCTGTTCTTTCTACATAACTAAAGCTTACTTGAATTTTTAACTCTAGAAATGAATGATATAATTTCTGTCTGTATCTTCATATAGGATATTCAATACCATTAGGTAAAGTGTATACTTTGAATTATCTCTTTGGTTTTATTTATAATCATAAAATAAATATGATGGTTTTCCATGTTTGGAAAGATAGTTTGAATTATTTTTTATTCAATGTGGAAAGATTCTTTGAATTCATTTTATTTAAAAATTTAAGTCAAATTAAAGAAAAAAAATTTTTTTCCAGTAGGGCCTATGGGAATTACAAATGGACCAGAATTTCAGAATTCAAAATTTACACTATTTAACATGGAATTATTATTTTATTTTCTTAACATGTTTTCAAATTTTAATGCATCATAAATCTTAAAATTATTTTGAAGCACAAATAAATTTACTGAGAAAAGATCTGTTGAAGCACAAGTGATACAACATTTTAGTCTGTTTAAATTTGTACCATTCTTTTTGTTTTCTCATATTACATTGTATCTTTGCCTCCTTGCATTATGACATGATTAAAAACCAAAAGTGTATAATTTTTCTCATGTTTGCATTTTTCCTTTATTCATGTTACATGAGTATTTTATTTTAACCTTTGTTGTATATTCTGTTTTACTTTGGTTTTTGTCATTTTTATGTTCCATTGTCAGAGTTTGAATTCGTGTTGTAACACAATTCCAGAAATTCTTTCACATAATATTTTATAAATACCGTTAGATAAATCAAGGCCACATGTGTAAACTAGATGAAAATTAAAAATTGTGGTTAAACTGTTACAGCCTTGAATCTTCATTTATATTAAAGTGTTAGAACAAAGAGCTGCGAATAAGGGTTCAAAGAAAAGCGACTATTGATTCTGAAATTTCCAAGAAAATAAATGATTTTAATTGGATATATAAATAAAAAGGTGACAGTATTACATCCAAACTATACTTTCGCTAATGCTTTTATTGGTCTCATATTAAACCCATTTAATTAGTAAGAGTTTAAAATAAACTTAAACCTACAATGTTTCTTCCTTGCAACTTTATCCCAATTGTGTTATGTATTGTATTGCTTTTGGAGAAACTTCCTTTTGGAGCAAAATACATGTATTGATCTATTTTTTCTTTCATTTATTGAGTTGCAAAGGTAGCACCCTTTGTAATCCCTAGCCAAGAGTGGGTCTTTTGCCCTTGACTCAGTGTAAAGTAGACCTTTGCAATTATATTTTTGTTAGCTGACAAAAGCAAACAACAGTAACAGTTTGCTCTGCGCTTGTCAAGGTATACTGTTAAAAAAAAAAACTCACCCTATTTTCCCAAACTTTCGGATAAATAGACTCCAACCTTATTTTCTCGAATGCTTTATTTTTATAAAGAAAAAGAGAGAGAGAGGGTTCGAAGAACACCGGCATACTCGCACTCATACTCAGCACGGATCCCTTGCAGTACTATTGCCTCTAGTTTGCCTAGTGTTCGGGAAAATAGTCACTTCATTAAAAAATGTATATATAAATGCTAGAGCGCCAGGAGAGAAAGGAAGAAAGACATAAAGGAGAAAAAGAGAGGAAGTAAAAAGTTTGTGATGACTATTAAAAAGAAAAAAGCGATTGATGGTGATTTCTCAGGTTGCATGGCTCAAACCACAAGCCTTTTTTAATATGAAGTTGTTAAATCTTCTAAATTCGATTTTTTAAAAAATCCATTCAAAAAGTAGTATTTAGTATTAAATAGCATGGAAATATAGCATTGATTAAATACCATAGTACTGCCTTGAGTTGGACGTTAATTGTATGAATTTATTGGGAACAATTATCATGAGTGCATTGCAAATTGTGCTCACAAGTTACTGGTACCATACATTTAATTAACATATTTTATAAAAGACTTTTTAAAAGCATTGTTTTAGGCTGAATTACATTGTACATGTACCGACTAAACTTCACTACGATTTCCATAAGCAGGATTGAACATGTTACGAAATTTAACTAATTAGTTGAAAATACCACGACTACTTTACTAGAGAATATTGCAGGACAGATATCGCCAAACCACCAAATCTCAACAGGCACCCCCTTTTTCTCCTTTGCAAAAGGTTAAGCAGGAAAGTATACTTACTGCTAACTGAATCTTGGTAACCCCAGATCACATGGCTGAATCGAGGTGATATGTTGGAAAAATACAAGTACATACATGTATGTGTATAAAAGAGTAAAACACTTAAACAAAAAGATCAAAACGACGTTGAATCCCCGAATTCTTCTTTTTCTTTTTTCTTAATCACTTCTCAGCCTAATTTGTTTTGACCAAAACAGTTTATGCTAATGAAATCTCAACTGCATCATAATCAACCATGGAGATTACAAAGTTAAATACATGTGTAACAGTGTTATAATTGCACCTTTGAAAGCGCTATGACTCAGAAGCAACGATTTTTCAACAGTAGAGGAAATCACATCTGCTACGCGAATGGCTCCGGTATAATAATAAGTTTTAGTTCCTATTTTAAGTAAACAAAATTATTCTATATTATATTGAAAGTTTAATCGACAAAACGTCACACGTACATAGATCTAAATGTTATTATCCTTTGGTCTTCCATTTTAAATGGATATTGGTCTTGAATGTGTTGGCCAATGCTAATTGTGTAACTCAACACCATGTTTAAAATTATAGTTGTGACCTTTTGAACCCTTTTAACAAGTCCGTTTTTTAAAAGCATCAGCGCTATAGGCTACTGATACTCGATTAAAACGCGAAAAAATGAGTTTATCCTATTAAAGCATTAATCAAATTGAGAGTGCTCTAGAGAAGCATAAATCATAGACTGTATTAAGTATTCATATGAGCGGGATAGAATGAGTTGCTCGGTAGGGCCTACATGACAGACCTAGAACTAAATGCGATAACTCTTTTACATCGTGTTGACACTTTTTGATGTACTACTTCTTTCTGTTACAACATGTATATCTCCGTGTATTTTTCAAACATATCATCATTATGATCATTGTTGAGTAGAGGATATTGCTTTTGCCTCATCGCCATTTCTTTTGTTTATTAGTATATGTCACTCTTGCTTAAGTCTCTCTCTCTAGTTGTTTCCAGCTTGTTCTTTTCCATAAAGTTGTATTTTAAATATATGGCCAGTTTGTCTTCTGAAGCATGTGTTGATAAAGCGCTACTGAAGTTTTTTTTCATCCGTGTTTTGATAAAAGATTTCACGATAGTGCGGAAAAAAATATATTTTTTAAAAGCGGGCAAATAAACTTTACATGTATTCTATAAAGGCCATCTAGATTTTATCACAGTCAATTTTGCCTATTTTTTATACCAATATACAAAATCTACTGAAATAAGCCTATTGTGCACTTTGCAATGCTTTCAGGGGTCTGAAGCGTTTCGTCAATCCAATTTCTGAACATGAGCACGCCATGCTGCACAGAATTGGCGGTACCGCCTTAGATCTCTAGCTTGCCCGTCCTGCCTATGTTAAATAGATTTGGTTTCTCCACTTTATCGATTTCCATTGGGCTCTAGATCTAGACCTCTCGCAACCCTTTCGACATTTGATTTGAACACTCTCATTTTTGCTCTGTTTTGTAGATATAGAAATAAATGTGTATTTATTGATAAATAAGAGGGCCTAATTGATGAATCACTTGGTGGTAAGCGTCTCCTAACAGAAAATTGTATAAGCATAAGCCAACAAACGTTCTCACTTTTGTGGATAGAGTCCTTAAATTTGATATCCCTACCAAGTAAAAAAACGTATGTTGGGTGAAGTGCTTAATATTATGTGATGAGTGCATAGACATTTATTATACGGGTCTTATCAACTTAAATTGCAATATACGCCATCATGAAAATGAAATAGCATTCCTTGAAGTGAAATTGATATCATTGCCGTCCACTTGATCTTTCCCTTTTCATGGTGGTAAATTTTAATAATCTCTGCTTGTCTCACTACGGGATTTTGGTGGCATACTGACTAGACAGCTGGTATTGAGTTCTAGAGATACTTTTCTGTCTTGAGCTCGAACTCGGCAGATGGGCGCTCAAAAAACTGAGATCACCTTAAATGGGGTATATTGTGGCACAAGCGACGTCTTTCTACCATCCACTCCCTCTCTCTCTCGTCCGTGACCATTGTCATTGCTTTTAAGGTAGGATGTGGTTTCGGACAAGCCTCTTTTTTCACGTGGACAACTATTTAGCGATATCATTCGGGGAATAAAAACAACATTGACTTATCCATTTTCAGACAGTATCATACAGCAAATATAGACCGAAATGTTCCAGCGGTAACGGTACAAGGATTAATTAAAAGATCGATTTATGCAAGTTCGACCTAGGAGAATCCTACCATCTTTTTTTTATAACGTTCAACCAAACAGCATGTCTTCTACATGCTAGTTACTAGAGTCTAAATATGCATGTATTAACTGTCTTGTCTGTTTATTGCCTTTACTGAAATGAAAGGCTCAGTCAGACCACAAAGTTCTGGCGATGGGAAAAAAAATCTCTACGACATTATCGATCTATGTAAACCACAAGCTGTAAGAAGCCGCTAATATTCATGCCACAAGTAAATTCTCTGAATTACGCTCATTGACAATATTTATTTCTTTTTCGCTTGCTTTTGGGCATTTTTTTTTTAAATTTCGATTCTCAATTCATATTTTCTTCCATCAATATTAAGCAGTTCGTAGATTACATCAAATTCAGCACTGGGGCCTTAACAGTAAAGCCTTCAAGCTAGATTTTGAGAGTTCCAATTTTGGTTTATATTTTCCAATGAAAAAAAATTTTCCGTGTATACGTGGTGCTCTCTCTCTAGATCTCTCCAGTGCCGGATGCGATCCGGAATGGGGCAGGGGTTTCGGACGTTGCCCCCCTGTACCTCTATTGGAGGAGC
>BLXT01008389.1:333778-344748 GCA_019648995.1 Plakobranchus ocellatus
CCCCCCCCCCTTTCTTGGGCATCAAGATAGCCAGCCCTCCCCCTCACCCCAACCAAACATATTACTTAATAAATTAATTAGACATTTTCATACTATGAGCACGAAATTTATTTATGAGTTCAAATTTTATTATTCTTTAGCCCTTTCTGACCTTTCTCAAAAATAAATTAAAAAAAAACCAAACTATAAAAGACTATTTCCCTTCCATTTTGCAAATCCGGTTGCTTAAAAATATAGACATATATACATATATTTTGAACACTATGCTTAATGAGTGTGTTCCCCAGTCATGCAATCAGCATAAATAATCTACAAATGTATACGATATATTTACTTAAATATATAATTATAATTATGTGTATACATAAATTTATCAAATGTGTATAATATATGTATATTATGTGGATAAAAATATCAATACAGAGACCTAGTCTAAAAAAAGTAACAAATTTGTCACATGAAATGAAAAAATAATCATGTTTTGACTACAACAAAACTCTATGGACGGGTGACGACTTCATGGATTAATAAATATAATCAATTGATCACAGTTAACTCCAAGCAAGGGAGGGAGATGGGAAGTTAGGGTGGGATGAATGAGTGGTGGTAAGATTTGGGAATAAAAATGTGATGGTGAAAGGATCTATTCATGGTATTTATCCACACTAACTAGAACGCAAACAAACAACAGAATACATTCATGCCATTTTTAGTGCATCTGTCAAGTGAAGAATAATATGAGTAAAACTGAATACACATTAAGAAACAAAAAAAAAAAAGCTTACAAATCATAATCCAGAAATATACACATGTATAAAATACAAAACATTCAAATCAACCAAGAAGACCTTTTTCAAAACTAAGAAAGAAGAATTTGACAGAAGACAATATACATGTATAAACCTTTACACTGTGAAAGTATAAAATGAGCACATCCAATACAGCATACAAGAAAAGACTCTATTGAAAAAATAAATCTAAGTGAAAGGACATGATGGAGAATGTTTTGTAATATTCTCAGCAATTAGATAACAAATTTGTCCACTAAAAATCATGGAGTTGAAAAACAAAAATAATGAATGAATAACACATCAAAAAATGAAACCAAACAGTATTTACAAACAACGAAACAGTAATTTTGTAACAGTAACATTGATGACAACAATACTACACTGAACGGTGTAATCAATTAAAATAAGCAACCTTGTAGAACATCACAGGTAATTTCAAGCTACACAACGATACATCATTACATGAAATACCTAAATATAAATTCATTTCACACTAAACAGCATGCCTGAGGGCGAAAATGTTAAAAGTGCCAGACTAAAAACCTATAGTTTGGAGATTTGAATACACTTGGTGGAAATTCAGCTTTAGTAAGATGACATTGGTCTGGACATTACACAGTTGTTATCTCTTGTGATGAAAGTTAGTAGTGACACTCACTAGCTGTAGGTTTATATAAAACTTAATGGGCTCAGGTCTAATCATCTAAAATGAGTGCAACACGAGAAACAAATGACAAACAAGAATACAAGGCAAATGGGAAAATAACATGTATTCTAGCTTACGGATTTTATATGTATATAGGACGGAGAATGGGTATGGATGAGTGTGCATCATAAAATATTAAATTAAATCATTGTACCAAAAACATATTCAAAACAGTAGAGATTAAAAATGACCAAAGACAGTTTTTAAAAAAATCCAGCAGCCTTTTAACTTTATACAAATTTTTAAAAATTTGCATTCAAATTCTTCCAAATTAAGATTTACAAAACTTATATGAAATTTGATAAGAGAAAAGAAAATAGCTTTTCAAACCCTGGCTTTCAAAATATATCCCAAATTAGTGAAAAAAAGAGATCAAGTTTTCAGATACTACATAGATCTCTAACACATCTAAAAAATAAAGCCATGCAGGTTTTCAGATTACAAATAAGACTATCATAGAATCAATTATCAATTGTCAAATATTACGGCAAAATGGTGGTCACAAACTGTGTAATAGCTGGTAAGTGTTTGTACATGCAGGTCTAGAAAATAGTACAAGTAAGAATTAAATGTACCATTGGACTGTAACTTAGTGGACAAATGAACAAAATGACCACAGAAGTTTTAAGAACAAATTAGATACCTTTTAAAAATTGTTTGTGGATTACTTATAACTGTTAGTTATTGAACTTTCATTAAAAAAATTACAATACTAAATTAAAATGAATATTTTGTTAAACTCTCGATACTCTCTTTGGGAAATGGAAAGAATGAAGAAGGCCCATTTTGACAGAAAGGAACATTTGAAAATTGAACAATTGGATGCAAAAGTTTTAGAATTCATCCTGTAAAATTGCAAATGCTTCCAGTATAAATTTCATTGCATATCTTTTGAGTCAGAAGTTCTAAAACTGTCCTGTCATTGTTTTGTTTTATAAGAAAAATGTTCACTAGTTAAATAAAAACATTATATCTGCGAAATCAAAACCACATAAAATTATTTAATCTACATTTTCATCTTTTGGTTCACTATCATTATTTGAAGACTAGATAGAAAAGAAAAAGCATAGAAAAAAAAATGTCAATGATTCAATGGAAAAAGCCAGAAAAAAAAAGGTAACACATTTAGACATCAATTACAGACATAAACAGTTATGCATAACCATTCATGCCAATGTTACTGCATTGCAGCTTGGGCAAAAAGCCTTCAGTCAAATAAAATATTGTCCTCGTAACATTAAAGAAAATTGCAAAAAAAAAAAAGAAAAATACTGTGCAAATTTTAAAATATTCTTTTCAGGAAGAAGTCTGCCAAAATGTCATGTTTTGGTTTTAAACCTCTTACATTTTACAGAGTAAGGAGAGGGAAGTGTACTCTCTGTTGTCAAAGAATCACAATATAACCAAGTAATAAAAAGATTATGCTGTATAGACAGAGTGGTTACAGCCTATCACTAGGCTGCGTGACAGGCAATCTTTAGCATGACCTTAACCGGGATTAATGACAGCTTAACAATATTGAGTTGGAGAAGCAAATATACAATTTATTGGATGGCTTGCTTTTCTTTTGGTGACTTCAACCACCTGTATTCATTTAGAATTTAAAAATTGTGCTCTATATGTTCTTTTTTACTGAAAGATAAAAAAGATGAGTATGTTTGCAACAAAGTACTTCCCCTCCATTCACACATGGTAATACAATCATAAACAGTATAGAGGAAAAAGCCACTCCGTTTGAAAAAAAAAACTTCTTTTTCTGTGTCTTTAAGTAATCCTTCTTTTTTGTTTAGCTTCCTTTACACTGCGAGCATTATTGGCCACAATCAATTCATTTTTTTTATGCTGCTAATATTAAATAGGATGAGCTGAATATGGAAATTTCCATTTGTGTCAGATGGTTTATGTACGTATTTCAAGGCTGAAGGATAAAATGGTCTAGCTTCCAAATACTGTTCATGAGTAAGTGCACAAGGCATTTCAACATATCAAGCTGGATCACAATAAAAAATAATCACAATAAAATTCTTGTAAAAAATCAAACAAACATAATTTATATAGAGCTTTGAGTATATTCTTAACAAAGGAAAATATGATGATGCTAGGCAATTAGAAGTTGACACAAAGTTATGACTAAAAGGGAATTTTCATGAAGTAAGAAAATATGATCTAAGGCATATATGAATATCGATAGTATAAAGTTGCTTGTTTAATTGTTTTATATCCAATTAATAACAAAAATATTTTTCCGCCGATCAATCTCAATTTGGCATACAAAAAAAAAATGCTCTTAATTCATCAGCAAATGACCTTGTATAGATACATAGCTCATAACAAAATGTTTTTCATTTAATTCAAACTTTTACCAATAAGTCATAAAATGCCTTGAAAACTTGTTTATCATCATAGTATAAATGCATTCAAAATGTAGTTGTCTATTATCTAGAAAGGTAAAACAAGTAAATTTAGGGGTGCAATGGACAGACACTTAAATATTTGTGGATAAAAACACTGTGGCATCACAAATTGATCAAATACTGATCTCTGACACAAAAAAATTAGTTCAAAATTTACAACACAAAAAAAAAACAATCTTTCAAGTGATTGGCACAAGTACTTCACCTCCAAAGAAGTTATCGTGTGAAATTTTGGCGATGTAAAACAAAAAAATTAGTTTTTCAGGTGGCAATTTTAAAAATGACTAGCTTTAGAACATCACAATTTGATTTCTGTTATTTGTGAGAAATAGTATATGTATGTGTAAAATGACATTTACCTTACATTTTATATCCAGTTATGCCAATATTTTTAACATCAACACTGTTAGAACTGAAGGCTAGAAAAAGTTTACAAGAGTGAAAAAATGGAATGGTAACAAACAAGATGATTAGATTAAAATAAAATGAGATAAAATAAAAAGAGAAAATAATGAAAAATGTACATTGAAAAAAAAGTCAATTAGAAGAGTCTTTTGAGGGGCTCAGTTTTATCGCAAACATGGATGACAGAAATTTAAGAAAGAAAGAGGTGGTCAAATATATCCTACATGTTGCAACAAAGAGATAGTCACAGATGGGAATGATTGTGACCAAAAATTGATCTCTTGCCGCAAGCTGAAGGCTACAGTACTTTTTTGTAGGACTTTTATGAAGTTAAAACAAGGAAACAGATCAATGAAAGATCTTCAATTAAAGGCCAAACATCATTGTTTGTGCAATTTTCAAAAAAGCTCTTGAAAATGACAAAAAGCATTGTTTTCCCAGTATTCCTTTGCATTTTTTTTCAATTGTAAAATTAGCTTTAGTCACCAAATTATCATTATTGCCTATATGACTGTATTCTTTAAAAGTGGCCATCAAAGTGTTTTCCCTCACTAATTCAATGACAAAAATAAGTAAATGTGAAACATTTTATCAGACAAACCTTTTCAAATAATGATATGCAACAAAAAAAAACAAAAAATTGAAAACAATTGAATGGAATTTAGTAAATTTAATACATTTTATATATTATGTAATAGAAATCCTTTATAATATATTTGAAAATGGACAACTTTTCATTAGAACACCACATACATCAAGTGCATAAAGGTGATTACAAGGGATTCTAACGTTTTTTTTCTTATTTGTTTGTTTGTTTTAATAGTAACATTTGTAATCTACAGAAACAAAGCAATTTTAATGATTAAATATCTGAAAGTCTTGATGCTTGTTGTTTGTATTTTTTTTTATGTGAAAACATTTTCTTTAAATTTTTTTGCATCTCAAATTAACAGAAGTTTTTAATTTTTTTCTTTTAAACATCAAGCGACTTATTTCAAATATCATGAGATATACGTCAAAAACTTTCTATACCATGAGAACACAAAATTTATTTCAAGTTTCTCTGAATGTTTAACATCATAGGATTCAATATTAGTGTTTTATATACTTTTTTTCAAGATTAAATATTAGAACATATTTCCAAGCTCACTTTTTTTTTTTTCTCTAAAAATTTCCTCTAAATACTCAGAAGCAAGTTAGAATTACATATTACATTTTTTTGACTCTGTTTCCTTTATTTATCATCACACATTGCAAAAAATTGAATTGACTGGCTTGACGGCTGATTATCTTCTACAATTCTTTTTTTTTCTACTTCTTATCATTCATGGGGGTGCAAGAAAGTTCAATGTAAAAAGAAAGAAAAATAATTAAAATAAGCAGTGTTAAAACACTGATCTAACAAATATTTTATTGTCACTCAATGTGCTTAATTTTACTGAGAAATTATGGATTGCAATAACATTGGGCAAAACTAATTGATATGATAAGAGTTAAAATTATTTAAAAAATAGAACTGATCCAACAGTGTGATATTTAACAAAAACTTGTGTATTCACTTGTGCATCCAACTAAATAAGATAATTTTACCAAGAAAAGAAAGGCAAAGATTTAAGAATGCATGCAATATATGTGTGCAACTTGGTTTGTGTAAAATCTGATATTTAGACCATAAAAGCAAGATATTTTTTACGAGATGTACAGCGACCAGTGTGCAATTACAAAAGCCATTAAAATAGGGGATGAATTGAATAAAGAGCACATTATAAATGATTTTTATTCTCTCTCACTACATAAGCACCTTTATGTGCCATCAAAAGCTGGGAATTCTCAGACAGCAAATTTTGTAAGAGATGTGAAAAGAAATTCTACTTAGTGAAACAGTATCATCTAGCAATAAAAAAGTTAGAAATCAAAAGCCAAAAAATTATTCTTGAGCGATTTGTTAGATGCATGAAATTATCAATCAAGCAAAAGAAAACATATCAAGATAAGGTGGCGAAAATAGTTAATAAAAACATGAATATCTGCAGTTAATCAATAATTAATGAGAAAAATTTCATCATATATTGTTATCTCAAAATAAGACAAACTATTGAAATATTATTTGTTATTTAAATTTGTTTTTTTTTTTTAACTACAACAATATTACAAGGAAGAGGTTTTTTCATCTCTGACTATCCATGTTATTTCCAAAAAACATCTAAATTTAGATGAAAATGAAGTAAGATTTTCAAAGATCTTTTAAAGAATCCATTGACAAAAAATGAAAGCAGTGATCAAGAGGAAGACTGAGGACATCATAATAATTGAATCCTGGATATGCTCAGATTACATGGGATTAGAAACACTTAACTTCCTGAGGTTGTTATTTGATGATTAAAAATAACCTATCATATGTTGTTTTCTCTCCTTGGTATGAGTTGTTTTTTTTTCCTTCTATCTATTACATTAATGATTGAACACTATGTTTCATTAAGATCTAACTAAAATGCAGTTTGAGATCGTAATCAGATGTGAAAATCTTGATGAGATAAATAAGACCATTGAAAGCCACGCACATGTCTACAAACAGGGTTTCATTATGTGCAAAATTGATCTCCTCCATAAATTATGCAATGTCATTTTAAGTCTTTCTTTTTTTTGTCTTAAACTGAAAGTAAAAAAATGAATTTTTCAAAGATAGACATTTTTGGGAGGAGCAATTGGTTACTAAATGAGAGGTAATCCCAGTCCAGGTCAAGATAATTTTTCATTGCCTGTCCACCGAGCACTGAATGGGTAGATAGGTCTCTTAAGACCTGGGGAAGATAAAGGGTTGAGGAAAGCACTGGCAAATTACCTCAAAATGCCATATGCCTAAAACAATCAGGACCCAGTCCTGGTTTCCCAATGCTTGGACCAAACATGGGAATTATTTAATTTATACTTACATTTAATTTAAAAACTGGTTCCCCAATGCTTGGACCAAGCATGGGACCCACTTACATTCTTTTTAAAAAAATTGATGACAACAAGTTAAGCATTGCAACATAAAGAATAATTTTAATAATGTAAATAGCAACAGGCTTTTTGACAACTGCCATCAGAAAAGCAAAAGATTGACAATTTTCTTTCTTTTATTAAATATGAAAAGAAGAAAGTTTGCTTGACTATAATAAGGGAAAAAAGTGTATGTTAAATGTATGACTTCTAAGGTTTTTTTCTCTATGAACTGAAAGATGATTGGATAGAAAATTTACTGATCCAATATGTATAGGGAAGACTATTCATCTGTCAGGCTGCCACCTGGAAAAAAATCACTTAAACAATGTTCATAACCAAAACTGTATGGACTCTGACTATTGAAATCTACTTTTCACAGCAAGAGCAAAAAGAGGAGCTGAAAACGTATTTTTTTTCATGCAATAGACACTTTTTTTACTCCTCTATGAAAAATCTAAACTAAACCACAAAAAAAGGGTTAATGACAAATAATTTCCACCTTTGTAACCACATACAGAAAGGCAACACCCAAAATTTTATTTGGGTTAAGTCCCTAAAATGGGCCTGAAAATAATTGTATGATAATTTCCCGAGTGGTTTAATTCAAAATAGTACAAAAAATTCAGAAACCGATATAATAAAGAGTAAAAATAAACCAAAAAGATGAAATACAAAGACACAGCTTTTTTTTTTTAAATTAATGACCAATTTTGTGTTGTTCTGTCAAAAATACATTGTCGGTGATTATATCGTTGCGTAGGCTTCATTCACAGATAAAAAAAAAATTCAATAAATGGACAATGACCCCTATACAACTTAAATAATCTAATATAATAAAAAAATATGGCATTTCTTTGGTAACAGTTGGAGTGTTAGGAAACCTAATAAAAAAAAACATGCTACAATGACACAAAACTTTCTTAAAAATGTGACAAATCACAGTCACAATAAAATCCTTAACTCATTTTGATTTGACATATTTAATTGAGGTATTGTGACTTTGATTAGTTTTAAGATAAGGCATTACAAAGCTGTTTTGTAGCAGTCCATGATTATTGAACCCAAATCTTGGAGCATGAGATCAAGAGGCCTCAAGAAAAAAAGCCGAAGTATGCTTGAATTATTGAGGGGTCAAAACAAAAAAAGACTGTCGCTTTGATTCAATAAAAAGATTTTAATATAACTTTTGGTTTAATAACACTAAATAGTATTCTAAGATGGCAACACAGTATATATTTACTAGCTATGTCGCACTCTCAGAGAGACTCTAGAATGCTTATGGCTTGATAAGTATCATCTTCTATAAACATTTTAACTGATATCTATACACAGATTATTAAATGAATAGTGATCTTCTTTTGAGGCTGACAAACATTAAAAAAATATCAATACAGTGTAACAATCATTTTTGAGTGGTTTTTCTACATTGTCAGTTATCACTAGAGCTACGGGAAAAGCAGGCTGGAAACTTCCATGATTTTGACCCTCCAACAGCCCTTAGAGCAAGCCATTCTTGCATGTTGGACACCATATGCACAGTCTCATCATCTTCCTCTGTTGCAGAAGAATCTGTTTTAGAGGATGCTCTGTACGTGCCATTCTTGACTGCCATAGGAGATCCTTCTGATGACAAGTTATTGCTTGATATTTTGTCATCAACAGCAGTAGTTTCTGGAGGTGGGACTGTGTTTACGGAGTCACACACTGAAGAAAGAAAAGTTACACGGATTCTATAAAAAGCCACACAGTTTACCTTTTGAAGTTTGAATTAACTTGCTACACAAAAGCATGTGCCCAAGTATTGCAGTTTTTTTTTTATATGCATGAAATTGCACCTCTATAATTTTTTTTTTGTCTCAAAAATGTTAAGTCTAAATCTTCCAACATTCATTCCTTCAGAAGCGCAATCATCAATCAAATATTAATATTTCATTACACAGCAGCTTTATCCTCTACTTTTTGCAATTGATGTATTATGAAAATTCAGAGAAGAAACAAGCTTCTTCTTCTTTTTTTTTTTTTTTAATTGAAGGAACTATTTACCAATTCAACCATAAAGCTTGTTCATTAAAGCTTGAGTCTGCATAATTTAATTTTTTGTGAAAGAAAGTAAGCTTGGATTTTTGTAATTTGATTGTTTGTGAAATAAAGCTTGATCAGAAAAAAAAAAGAGAACACTGAATCCTTGACTCTCCTAATGATGTTACTATTAAAACTCCCTGATATTTGGACAATATGGTTAGTTGGATTTTGAGCCAGGAAAAAACATAAAAAACAACTTATTTTACAATTGCTTTACAGCATCAAGAAAGGTGAATAGATTCACCTTTGAATCGCGATGGAAAAGGCATAGAAAAGTTAGATAAGATACAAAATGAGACGAGCATTAAGAAAGGTGAAGAGATTCTCCTTTGAATCACAATGCAAAAGGCATAAAAAAATAAGATAAGATACAAAATGGGATAGATTTTAAGTACCCAAAGATTATAAAAATAACAGAAACTGAAATTCTGAAAAAAAATATATTTGTTAAATGGGTATTCCTGAGGCCTTATTAACTCCCTGCATTCAGTTCTACAAAAGAGGCATCGAATTCCCTTGGAAAAAATGATACTAATACTATTAATATGACAAAAAGAAGAGAATAATCTGTTTTAATTTTCATTGAGAGGTAACAAAGGATAATTTTGGTATTGTAAAATTAGATTGATGTGAAAACAATTATGGAAAAGGATGAAAACGTGCTACATTGGCTTGAACTAAAATTAAGAATCATCAAGATTAAGTTGGAAGGCTGAGAAAGCTACCACTTCTACATTCTAGGACTGCAGATATGCTTTCCACCATTTTTGCATGATGGGCTATACTTTTCACCCTTACAACTTTGCAAGTTAAAAAAAAAAAATATTCAGAGAAAAAAGGAATTTATGTATTGTATCTATAGATCAAGTTCTATATTAAGCCTACTGAAAAATGATATCAAGAAATTGCTATATAGGTTTAAGAACAAAATATCCAATATGAATTTAGATTATTTCAAGATCTTAATATAATAATATTTATTGTTAATAGGCTGCACAAGTGATTTAAGCCAAAGAAATGGAGCCTACATAAGTTATATCAAGATTTTTAAAAATCAAAATAGCTTGAAATACTAATGCTGACCCAAAATAATTCAATACACGACAACAACAAAAGTTGGGCAATGACGCTCTATATGAGAGAAGAATGAGAGCCAAACTAACTCTCACTCTGTTGTTTTACATGGGGACAAATTTCAAGTATTAAGCATTGATGAGCACCGCTGCCTATTGGGGAAAAGTGAGGTGATAATGAAATGTGCAACAGTCGTCTCGAAAATGAGTAGAGTTGAAGGTCTGGATCACTGCGATCAAATCAAAATATTAAAGTAAAGAAGTGAAAATTCTGAAAGCTTTATACACAAAAAAGTCTAAAGCATATCTATGCAAAATTCTCCTAATAGAGAGGTGAGTAGTTTTCATTCCTTTAAATAATGGTTTTCATTTAAAGTGATTACATGCAAACCGCAATTCGACTCATTTTATGTGAGAGAGAGAGAGAGAGAGAGAGAGAGAGAGAGAGTGAGAGAAAGAGAGAGAGAGAGAGAAAGAGAGAGAGAGAGAGAGAGAGAGAGAGAGAGAGAGAGAG
>BLXT01008389.1:344777-355269 GCA_019648995.1 Plakobranchus ocellatus
GAGAGAGAGATTATATGATTATATAAGGAAAGAGGCCTTACTAAAATTATCCATCAGGCGGCTGCTCGTCTGTTTTTGACTGGGTTGCCGCTTTAACAAAATCACAATGCCTTTCATTTGCTGAAAAATGGCCAAGTCAACTGTGCTTTGCCTGACCTCATCACTTGCAATAAGTTCTCCAAGCTTTGTGTGGACATAATCAAAATCAATTCCAAGTTGCACAGCTCCCCATAGACTGAAGAAAAACACAAAATCCTCATAAAATAATTAATTACTTGTTTGTCAAAAACTTGTGGGAAAAACATTTTTATTGCTTGAATGCTTTTCTGTAATTGTCAATAATACAAAAGAAGCTCAAATTAACATCAAGTCAGGTGTATATCTCCATCACCACAGTGAGGCTGGCAAAGAGTAAGAATGAGAGTGCTTTTAACTGACTGCAATACAGAAATAACAGGTAATTTTGAAATGAATTTTCATGCTCCTACTTTGGGTAAAATAGTTACCTTTCCTCCAACGCCTTCCCCACTTCTCAAGTAGATCATCTATCAACTGGTTCAAAATTATTTGTGTTTCAGACATTTTACCACTCACCTAAATTTGATTTTCTCCTTCAAGATGAGACCGAGCCAAGTGTTGCAAAAAGCCACAGTTACCATAGCAATGACCCCAATCTGGGATGTGGTTGAAAGCTTAGAGATGCCACGCACTACAGGGACCAACAGCACTTCCAAAGCCTCTTTTGCATAGTTGTTTGCTTCAGCTTTCTCTTCTGTGTAGAAAAATTTTTACACTTTCCTGTCATGTTTCAAAGGTCTTTAATCAAACATATCTAGTGAGCAAATATGCTAGTAGTAAAAGGAAAAAAAAAAGAAAATGTCAGGCTCTGGATTTGCCAGAGATATCACTTTATAAACTCAGTCATTTCACCCCACAAACTTTTCTTTGGCAGACAAATACCAGAGACATTGAACATTCAGTCATGTTTTTGAAGATGGCTGAAAAGTTATGTTCTTATGATTTTTTATTGCTTATATCTAAAAACCACTCCAAAGGAATTTAGTGCTCCATCAATAGCTTAAAAAACGGACTTCCTCATACCTATATTTATAAAGTGTTATTCAGAATACAATGTATGCCACAGTGCATTTCATAAAATGAAATTTTATAAGAAAAAGAAAAACTACTTGAAGTAGGTTATTTGCAGTCTGTGAATGATTAAAAGGCACTCTTTGTTTATAGTTTTCTGTTTGCAAAGCTTTTTTTGTAGGCTTTTAAAGAGACTAAAACTAAAGCAGTTAAAACCACTTATAGCAAGTTACTTGCGTCTGTGAATGATTCAAGGCACAACTTGTTTATAGTTTTCTGTTTGCAAAGCTTTTTTGTAATGTTTCAAAGATGCTAAAGCTATCCTTAAAAGTGTTGATCAATAATAGCAAGAAAAGGTTCTGTGCTCCCTAAATGTAATAGACTTTTTGTAAAAATTATGTTCAATAGTTTGCTACATTTTTAAAGTATCCCATCTTCAGCTGATTTGGAAACATGATGATGCATCATTTTTTTTTCTAAGAAATAAAAGAAGGAAAAAAATTGGATTCTCTGACTCTCAGTTCATTGATGAATTGATTATTTTTACCCCAAAAATAAACCCTGGAGTAAAGGACACTATTTTTGTCATAAAAAGTGCGCTAGTACAAAATTAATTTTTTTTTTTTTGGGGGGGGGAGGAAGAGAGTTGTGATTTTGATCAGCTGTTTAGACTCTAGAGATCATGCATAATTTTTTTTAGAAAAGAGAACTTCCTTTCCACTTTTCACAAGTTTATACACATAGTCTAAAATCTCAATTTATAATGATGTTAATATAGATTTATGTGGATAGAGAACATCAAGCACACACAGTTCAGAGGAGGAGGGGCAGAAAAAGGAGGGATGGAAGGTAGAGGACGGATTATACTTTATGTTAAATCAAAAATAGAGTACACCAAATATAAAGAGATTTTCAGAAGGAAAACTAACAAAAGGACCAAAATTTTCCCAAATTAACATACCTGGCGCTAACTTTCTTTTCCACATCCTTGCAGGTAACATATTTTCTTGGAAAAATTTCTGAGCAAATTCACTGTATTTGTCCAAAAAGTTTTTCATTGTTGTGCCGCTGAAACTCTACAGGAAAGAAAAGGTAAAATATGTGATAAAGTTGCCTAAAATAATTTACTAAGTTAACAGCTGTGCCAGTGAAATCCAGCAGCTTAGATCATTTGCCAAAATGTCTCAAAAAAAAGAGCATGAAATATTGCCCTCCAGGCTCCACTCTAGCCACATGAGAGCCATTCATTGTTGGAGCAGGTCTTGCTAATTCTTACCACTGATTTATTAATCAGAAGAGATAGGCGTAATACAGCAAGCCGCATGAGTCAGTATCTTGGGCTGTACATGTAGTGACCAAGAATTTTCACAACACAAATGTAACAAGCAGAAACCCACTCACCTTGGGCATCCATATCTCAATACATTAAACTATTCAGATATTAAAAGAATGATACTTCTTAATGCCTCATGAAAATAGCATAAGTGTTTTCTCAAGCCAGCTCTTTTACTTTCAACCAATTGGATATTATTTTATACCAGTGACTTAAATAGATAAATACAAGTCAATGTCATAATTTGGCGATATGTGCTGTTTTCTGATAGTTTTTTTTTAGGACAAATGCAGCACCCAGGTGTGATTTTCTTTATTTCTTAAATGAAACCTTTACCAATGGCTTATTTGCTATATATGACCCCCGAAAAGTGACATTAACATTCAAAATGAGTTTTGTTTTTTTTTTTCAATTACCATTGGCATGGCAACAGAAAAAAATTGTCAGCCATCTTGGATATAAACACAATATTTCACAGTCTTATAACTTCAGAAGTTAATAAGACATCAGCTTTTTCTCAACAGGAATATGTTTTTTTGATAAATTTGAAGATTTTCACGTAAGCTTTTGGGTTAAGAAATAAACAGGAAATTTTGAAATATATATATATATATATATTTCAAAATTTCCTGTTTTGCAAGGGGTAACAGGCTTACATAGTTAGAGTAAACGGCAAATTTTCATAGATTTTCTTGAAAATTTGTACTCTCTTCAAGGTAGAAATTTTGAACTTACAATAAAAAATATTTTTAGCCAAATTTAGGCCTAAAAACTCTATTCAGATGGTTACAAATTGGACAAACTTTATAAAACTATCCTCCCCACAGTCAAAATTTAACCCGGTGACCCAAATTGACCCCAACACCCCTCCCCTCCCCCAGGTGCTGATTTGTCCTTGATACAATAATACTTATAACGATAAAATAGAATACATAACTAAATTTTGTATTTTTTGCGTGTTTTGCTCTCCACCAACAGAAAATAGGATGCCTTTAAAACTTGTTTATATAAGGTGCACCACTATAGTGCAGAAAAATGTATTGTTTTACTGTCGCATAATTTCAAATTCAAATGTTTTAAGGCAATACTGCCCAAAATGTATCATTTTTTATTTTGCAAGCACTATCTTATGAGAAGATACTAAACTATTTCTTTTGCCTTAGCAGGTTCATTGCAATTCTCAGTAGCCAACAAAGGAATGAAAGCTAAGATCATCAGCTGCAAAAAAGAAAGTGTAATCTTTGTGCCACACCTGCATTTAAAGAACTTATTCACAGTAAAGAATCAAACCAAACCAACCCAGACTTTGACTAAATATTCAAGGCAGTAAGTAATGAGAAAAGTACTGAACTGACTTGAGGCACGGTTTCTCAAGATAAGATTATGACATTTTTAAACAGTTCGAGAAACAGAAATAATCTTCAGACTTAATAGCAATACGCATATATGTATATAAAATGATAGAAACAGAGCCTAGTTTTATATGTATTTAGGATTTCATTTTTATTCTTTCAAGCAGACTTGCCGTTCAACTCAATAGTGCAGAACAGCGAAACAAATACATCTAATAAACTTTAGCGTGATCAGTTTTTCATGGGTCAGCCTGTATCAAATATCAAAACCAAGGCAACTAACAAAAGTTTTGCCTTAAGTATAAGCTCATAACAAAACAATAAAAAAACATAACATATACATATATATTTAAAAAAAAATACACAAAAAAATCAGGATAAATATTTTTACCTGAATTTGAGCATTGACTTGACTTATCTGTTGATGTAATAGTCTCAGTTGGCAGACTGACAAGTTGTCAGATACCCGTAATTGATATTGCTCTTCCTTTAAATTGATTGTCTCCAAGAGATAAGATGCATTTTTGGTGCAATCAACAAGAATCTGAAGGAATAATTAAAAGCAAATTTTTGGGGGAAAGAAAAGAAACCATAATACAGATCTTTTTAAAATGAATTAGAGAAAACCAATAGTGAAAACAGTTGGTTTTGCTGCTCAAATGAGCCACACAAATGTACTACATAATAACAAAAACCATATCTAGAACGAACAGAAACTCTTCTTAGTCTCGTTCAAAGCTTTAAAAATGATATCATACTAATTTTGACATTCGATTGATGAATTCGATTCGTATATGATATTATATAACACATTACATTTTCTTCTTTAAAGTTTTGCAATGGTTACCGAAATATGAATGAGATCAAAAGAGTAGATAAAGTCTAAAAATTCATCACCCTTAAGAATTAGCCACCCTTTTGGTGAATGGCGGAAAAAAACGGCTTTTCCATGATTTCTCTACATCATTATTTATAATTACATCTTATAGATTTCTCTATAATATTAAGGCATCTAATGAGAAATAAAACTTTACTATAATACAATAAAAAATAAAATGACAACTTTTGCCCCTATGTTTTTTTTTTCCCAGAATCTCAAAAATGAACCATCCATTATTTTATAGGATAACCATACAAAAGAAATTAAGCTAGGAAGACTTGCGAATGGATTTTCAATAATTTTACAGAAATTAACCTTTAAATCTGTATGTGTGAGCAACAAAAATTGGTCAATATTCCACATGGACAGAAACTGCTGGATTTTGGTGCTGCACCAGGACACTGCTAGTTTGCAGGTAGTTAAGATACGCCACGTGATGCCTGCACACACACTCAGATCTGCATCAGCATGCTGCATAGTGTCCTCTACTAAATAAAAAAAAAATGAGTTATTTCAAACTAAGAGTTGTAGTTAAAAGCCTTTCTTTTATAAAAATGTACGGCACAGGAAAATGTTTGTCATATTACCACAATGAAATTCTAAATTGTGAGTTAATAGTATTTTGATTAGTAAATCAGATGAATTCATACAGAGAATTTAAAAATATAACAACAGAATAATGTAAAATGTAAACTTTGCTCTTTTAGTCTTTAAAAAAATCAGTGTTAAGGGTACACCTAGCTCTGGGGCAAATTTACCCTGGACTCAAAGAAAAAAAGCTTTTATATATTTATACAACCACTGGATTTAATTAGAAAAGTAAGATGTTTGAAATTACACCAAAAAAAATATACAGAATTTTATAAAACTGGATTTAAAACACATATTTTGAGTTAATTCCACTTCTTTTGCACCACACTGGCACATTGTTGTTGTTGCTGTTGCTTGTCTGTATCAGAAACTTACCATGATCATGAGGATAACATCTACATATTTCCTGAAGTATGCTCATCAAGGGCATGTACATTTCACGCAAAAGTCGGCCAGTTTTTGTACTGTACAAATCTCCATTCAAAAGGCAAGGCTGACATTTATCTGTTGTCTCAGAGGCCAAACTAGCACTTGCAACTGAAAATGAAAGTGATACGAAACCGAAATTTTGTCATCTCATGGACCTTTCATATATCCTCTCTATGCAATAAAAATGCTGCCATTTAAGCTTTTAAAATGAAAAAAGCAAAAAATTGCATTAATTTAAACCATTTGTAGAAATAATTCACACTGAAGTATACACCACTTACAGGCATCCCAAGCTCCATAAGCAGATAAGGCATGCAGTCTGAACACAACACCAAGCAAAGGCTGTACTGAAGTAGGCGGAAACATATCTGTAAAAATATCACGAAACAAGAGTAATATATCAATATAATTATAAAAGAGAGGTAGCTCATCTGCAGTTGAATATCATGAGAGAGGTCCATGGTTCAAATCTCAGCCAGGAGCAAAGACAGCTTCTTATTGCTCCTCTGATCCAACCCAGAAAAAGTAAAGGCAGCAAGGAAAACCTAGGCAAACTACCACAGAATGTTGTGTGCCAAGAACAACCAGGACACTATTCCTTAGTTCTCTGACAATCACACGGAACAATGGACTCACTTTACTTTTTTTATCTATATATAAAAGTTTGACAGTGTAAAAAAATGGTAAATTTTCATTGCCGCCCTATTTGCTAAAAAAAAAAACAACACCACCACCAATAAAAAGCAACTATTTTCAGATCAATACAATTTTTAAAAAGTGTATCAGAGTGCTGAGGAAACCAGTACTTAAAGTGGCCAAGGGTAGAAAAGCAGATCCTAAAAATTTTTGTATGTATAGGCTGTGTTAAAATAACCTCAATTACAAAATGTCTTTTTTTTATTATTATTATAATACAATTTTAAGATAAATGTTATAGTAAGCGTAGGCCCACACTGGAGGTGACGCGACTTGTCATGGCTAACATGAAGGACTGATGTCGCAGTTACTGTGCGCTACTCACCGACAAGTTAGCCTGATAATTTGCGTAACAAGACTGGCCTCGTGGTTCGCGCGGCAACGGTCAGTAGAATTATGCGTGGTAACGTAATGGCACCCCCCTTTCCCTTATCCGACAGAGCCAGTGACGTAACACCTGGCTGTAAAACCTGAAGGATAGCTCTGACGCTCCGACAAGTTGCCGACTTGATGTGAGCTCGCAATCAAAGAAAGAGAGTATTTCAAAACATGTATTGTTGGACACGTGAACTGCTGCCTCCAGTGTGCGCCTACACTAAGAGTTATATTTTCAACTTGTGCAATCACAAAATTGGTATCATACAAGAGATGTCCTACCCATTTTTTTTTGTTTCTTGGTCAAAAACTTTTGCTATATCCCTGCATATCTGCTAATATTTACTTTGAACACAAGACAACATGTTTTGAAAATAAAAAATTTGGAAATCTAGTGAAAGAAATTTTAAATATTGTCATTTTTAATTATGGCATCTTGATGGTATATTCAGGACTTAAAGTTAGGGAAGACTGTAATCAAGAGCTATTTTATCAGATATATCATTTGTTTACTTCAGTTTGTGTCAATGGTCCTGTGCCAAATTTATGGGTAAGAATAGTTCTTTATAGTAAATTGTGTGCTTTCTGGACATATTCTGAAAAGAAACGAAAATTCAGGGGTACAAAAAAAAGTCTATACATTCAAGTATAGCTTTGACAACAACACCTCATCTGAACCATCTCAGATCAATATGATACGATTTTGAAATACAATTTAATCAAATCATATTCCCAAAATCTTGAGCGAATCTTTTTTTTTTATATCATTACCCAAAATACCTGGGATCACAGAACAAGAGCTTTATATTAAAAATTAGTCTGATGAGCCCCTCAACTTTATTACTATTTTCAGATCAGCAATGCAGATGAAAGAAGTAAAAGATGTATAGAAATGTAAAAACATTTCCTTTTACTGGTTGTTTTTTTAACTACATTGACATTATTTATTAATGACAATAAAACATGATCAATTAAAGACAATTAGACATGGTAAAGATCTTATGAAATTTTAATGGAATCAAATGCAATCGTCATATGAGACATAAGGAAAAAGTACATACCTTTATAGCAAACATGCTCAACCATGTTTCTAAGCACAGCTATCACGGTGTCATTGAAGAGAAGAACAGAACCTAAGTCTGATGAGAGCAGACAGCGTCTGCCCTGCCAGGCTGGTTCATCAAGGAAAAGATCCAGATTGCGACCCAAATGCAGCCACAGTGAGTCCATATAGTGGGCCACAACAGCACTACGTATTGAATTGTCTGCATTATCTCCCCATGATACTTTTTTCCTCTGAGAATCTGCTCGGTTCATAACAGGAGTGTCATTTTGATATTGCACTCTTGGAGGTCTTCCAACTACAGGGCTCATAAAATTCTTTGCAGTGCTTATCTTTTGGGCACGCTGAGGTTTCCCTGGCTCATTTTTTCTTAGAAGGGAAGTTGAATTGCACACAATTAGGAGAAAGCTCTCAGCAAACTCTTGCTCTTTGGCTGAGAACTCCACGAGCGGTGAAGAGAGGTTTGAAAGATCAGGGGCACGAACAAACCCAACCTGTAAGTAGGTTGCATTGAGGCTGGCATTGCTGCCGGTGAAAGTGTGGTAATCAGAGGTATCAGTCATCATCATTAATGAGTGAGGTTGGTTTTGATGGGGCAAATAATCACCCCATTCAAAATTGGGAAGACTCCCTGTGCTAAGCATACGTAAAAAATGTTCGTTGCAAGTGAAAAATTGATGAGCTAACTTTGCAGCATACTTTGATCGCTCATTGGCGAGGATGCCTAGGATTTTGGTAAACTGTATAGTTTTCAGAGGGTTTATTAAAGAAGAGTTTAGAAGCAGAGAGTGTGAGGTCACTTGATCTGAGAATGGATTAGACCCAAAATTCTGAGACTTGTCCATCTGGTAACTTAACCTTAGAGCACCAACTATACTATTGAAGTCTTCAAGACCTCGAGCAATGTTCCACATGATCTCTGGAGTCAGTGTCTCCACATTGCAATGTGCAAAAACCTCAAATCCAATGTGAATAAGCTGATCAAGGTGACGCACAGCTCGCAATATAGCAGATGTGAGGGTCTGCGTGACATGCTGTAGCTGCAGGCACAGCTGACCTAATCGTGGTTGCAGCCAGCGACATGTGTTAAGACGCTGCTTAATGCTGTTCCAGTGAGCCACATGTAGACGCAAATCCTCACACAGCGCATTTAAGCAATAAAGTTTGGTGACAGGCGTCTCAGCTGCACAACCATGTCGAATAGCATAAACAGTGCGACACTCCATGTGTACTAATCCCTCCAGCTCCTCCACAAAAATCTGTGAAATTTATTTTTTGATGTTAGAAAAGATAAAAAAGAAAACATCTTTTGCAATGATAGGAATTGCTCAAAACTGCTTATATTATCTTCATTTCAAAGAAGCTATGATCCCAGTTTTATATCATGGTTTTACACATCTTTGGCAAACTTAACAACTGAATAGAACACAAAACATGATAGTAGAATATGCAATAGCATAACATATTATCTGAAAATAGCCAGCCATCCAGTCAACTAATGGGTTTGACACTCTTATCTGTCGCTCTACAAAAATAAAAAAAAAAGAAGTGTGCAATATTTTTTTCAAAAACAACCAAATCAATACATATTCTTTTCAAATTGCATACTACGTAATGTACCTGCTTCAAATGCAAAACAAGTTAAGTTCAGATTACTTGCAATGTTACTATTTCAGTCTTGTATAGCCTTGAGTGCAGCTGGATATTACTGTACATCCCGCCTTTTCTCCCTCCATATTCTGTAGTTTATATGCCTGCTTGAAGAGAGATTGCCCTTGCGCAAAACTTGTATGTAGCAGGGGGCCCACTGCAAGGATCTAGACAGTTTTTTGGGACTTTATTAACCTCTGTTGAGTCTCATTCCAATCCTATACTTTTTTATGCCATGAATTATGGACCAACCAACAGCAAGTTGCAAGAAGGAAAGGGGAGAGTAAGTATGTGTTTGCGTGCAAGTAGCTGCTTTTAATTTTTGGTAGTGCTGTACTTTGAAAGTCTCGAGGACAAGGTTGTTCATTGATCACACTCAGTGCACTTAGAGAGACATCCCTTGTGGGTAAACAAAGTGGAAAAAACAGAGAGAGTAGGGGATTGCATTAAGTTATGATAGATGTCAACATGCATTGTGATTTGTGAAGAGTTAGGCCTATAGGCTATGGTGCACTGAAAAGAAAGTGAAAAAGAGAAAAAAGTAACTGATCCCTGATTTGAATGGTCCAATCATATGTGATTCTCTCAAACAATGTCTTAGGTCTTTTTGGGTTAACCTTATTTTTCAGTTTCACTAAATTTAGATCTGTCACTGGCACACCCTTGACAGTCATAAGACTTCTCCTTTTTTATTGCTTGAACCATAGAATTTGACATAGCATCCCAAATATTACACATGTCTTATCCAAAGAAGTAACCAACAAGCCAGCATCACAGCTTTTTTCGAACAAGTACAGCAATACAAAAACCGAACCAATGCTGCAATAGTAAAACAAAGATACAGCCAATAGATGTAATACTCTCAAGCCATGGATAAATAAAAGAAGCATCTTCCTCCTTCCCTTCCCGATCTTATGCTTCAGTATTGTTGTTGTTATCCAGCGTCGTTCTCCAGAACGTTGGCTGCCCGCACTGCCTCATGTACCATCTGTCTCCATACATCTCTCTCCAGGATGACATCGTATATCTCTCTT
>BLXT01008389.1:391338-411322 GCA_019648995.1 Plakobranchus ocellatus
ATGAAAGCTTAAGACTGGAAATAACAAAAATACAAAGTGTTTATTTTACACCTCAAGGAAGTCTGCTGGGTAATAAAACCTGCAAAAATACAGCCATAAATTGAAAAGCAGTCACCTTAAGAAACTTTGAAAGACCCAAGCTTTAGTATTTGCCTAAAGACATTGTTTCATCCCAAGTCCAGCCACAGTAATAAGAAATTGTGTGGGCTGAACAGATGGGAAACAGTTGACCTTAGCATTGTTAAAAACATTGTCTTATATAACAAATATGTAGAAAAATGGCTCTGCTGTGTAATATTTATTTTCTCAAGGAATGTGTTAGACTATATTGCGGAGAAATGTGCTCACCAATAAAAGCTTAAAACAAAAAGTACACATGATGGATTTACTCAGCTGAAAGAATAATCCTCATAATCTTTTGCCAAAGCTCCTGTTTAAAAACAGCCTCCTCCTGTGTCACCCATCTAGTCCCCAGCAGTTTTTAGAAAGTGATGCTGGTTCAGTGCTGACTTATAGTAAAACCAGCTCACCCAAAAAGCATCTGGATGAAGCAAGCTACTGCTGTTTGATAAGTGGTTCCCAGGGCCTTAACTGGAATAATATAGAGGAAGAAAGTTCATCTTGTACTTTTGTAGAGGGTGCAGGATCAACATATCCAGCAGACCCTGTGGGTCTCAAAAGGGAAATGAATGTCCCTGTTGTGGCGTGCTGGTCGCAGACAGATGGAAAAAACTGAGCCAGCAGTTTGAGAGTATTTTTAAAAACTGAATGATTTGAAAAGCTGCTGGTCACCAGCTTGCTGATGGTTGGTGTTTTATTATGTTGTTGGTTTTTTTTTAAAGCTCATGTTATTGATTTTAAGCATCTGTTAACATTATACGTTGCATCACCGTTATTAAGATAAGTTTCAAAACCTTGTAAAATATCTTACTTCAAATTTGCCATGAAATCAAATAAAATGTCTAATGAAATAAGTAACTTCACTAACCTTTATTTCTTGACTATGTATAATGTGTGTGTGATAGTGAAAAAAAAAACAGTAAAAGAATACAACTACTAACCCAAACCTATAAGAGTGTAAGACAAATTAAACAATACAGAGTGTACATAACAATGTTTCGCCCTTTAGGCCTTTAGGCATTTGGAAGAATGACAAGGACTGAAACTGATGATGCTGATGTTGCGTGTTGATGAATGAGCAAGCACATCTCCAAATCTCCAAGCTTAGGTTCTTAGGTCTACAACCTCCAGATGTAAGACTTGCATATATTCACATACAACCTCATCTTTCAAATCATCTACCGATGGCCAAACATATAATATCGCACAGGGTCCTTTTAAATGCAACTGAGACAATATAATCTACCTTATTACTGTAAAAAAATAGTTTAAACAACGCATAGGTCAAACTCGCAAAACACTTGGAGCCAGATTCAACCACCACAGTTTTACAATTAACAATGACAGAGACACCCCAGAAGCTAAACATTTCAACCTTAAAGATCATAACATCAAACACCTCTGTATTATAGGTATCCATCACCTTCCAAACTTTGTCACCATCAGCAGATTTAATAAAGAAACTTCGTGGATTCATACTTTAAAATTACAGAACCACAAGGGATAAACATTAATGAACAGTCGTCTTTCACAATACATTCATGCCGTTTTTTTCCACACAAAATTTACCCCTTGCCTGTGGCCTGATACTAGTTCCTATAATTTCATATTGGTATGTATTGATACAATGCTTCAGGATCCTCACACTTGGAGTGAGATATGTGTATGCTTTTTTTTTTAAACTTCTACTAGTGTAAGAGAAAAAGATAGGGAAAGACAGAGGGGGAGAGAAAGAAAGATAGTAACGACTCTTATGGAATTATTTGTCAAAAACAAGCAATAATCTTTACTTATAATTATCATGATAACGATCATGTGTCTTAAAAAACTTTACTTTAGTCTCCCTATGGATGTCACTAAACAGTCATGGTATTTGTGAAATAGGAATAAAGATGAGGAAAAGAATGTAATGACTTTCAAGAAAGTGAGAAAGATAAAAAAAAAAAAAAAAGTAAAATTGGTGATGATGATAGAAATGAAGGACACAGCAGAAAAGGGAAGATGATGAGAATAAAGCAAAGATGTTTAGGGCGGTAGCAATAATTATTAATGAAGATGGTGATGATGATGTGGATAATATGCTTTAATGAGGAAAGAACTATAATTGTGAAAGAAACTGATATCAGCCTCTTTACATTGATAATCAAACGAGATAAATTTGGTGTAGCGGTTCACTGAGCAAGAAATATGCAACAAAACGCCTTTGCTCACAACTGGTATATACAAAATTAAATATCTTTGGTTGGACGTAAAATGTAGGTCATTTGCATTCAGTGCAGCTGGTCTTATTCTTCCTACCACTTTGTCAAAATTGTCACATTGTTTGAGTATGATGCTTTGTCAAAGTCCTGGTGTACTACTGTAATGTGACACCTTCAAAATACTCTATTAGCGGTTGTTTGAGAGAATGTGCAAAAAAGTTTAGTGTGTGGGAGAAAAACTCAAAAAAAAAAAAAGTTCAGCATTATCATAGGATACTTGCATTCAGAAGAAAAGTTGATGGAAGGCAACAAAGCCACTATAAAGGAATATGAGAGGATTGTGAAACAATTAAAAATTCGTGTTAAATCGGAGCAGACCTTAAAGTCAAATTACAAAAGTAAATATGAAGATCAGAGACAGGTGTCTAATTCTTTGCAATTTCCTTTAAATTCAGAGAGTGAGAAAGAAATTCAGACAAGGGAAGGAAAGTATAATAAATTTTGTCCTAATATAAGGCTTGCTGTAATGCAACTTCAAGGCGAGGCAAATGTGGCTGCAACGAACTGCAGCAAAGTTATCGAAATCGTTTCAAACCATGTTTTTGGACAAAAGATTCTTGATTTGCCTTCAACCTCCTGCTCCCTAAATATTGCAGATGAAGCACATCATGTGGCAAAAGTGAAAAAAGGGGACGAGATAAAAAAGTCAGACCATTTTACATTTGTAATTGACGGCACGAGTAGGCAAAAAAAAACATTTCATGGAAAATCACATTTACCTAAAAAATGAAAAAGTGTTGATTCTTGGATTTTGTGCAGTTGCCTCCGATGATACACAGACTTTGGTGGAGAAAACTGTTGACGTTTTAAAGGAGATCAGCGAAAGTTATTGCGACATAGATGATAAAGGCAAGGAGGAAATATTCAAAGAAATTATTCGAAAGATGCAGTGCATGATGTCTGACAGAGCAGCAAATATGAAGTTGTTTAATGAAAAAAGAGACCTTAGCAGAGGATGTAAGTATGCATTTTTTATATTCTAATGCGCATTTCTTCCTTGGTATGGAAAGTGAAAGAGAAGGTAGGGAAGTTAGGGAGAGACAAAAGTGGAGAGTTTGGAAAGTTTTCAAGCAGCAAAGAGTCTGCAGCAATCAGACTGATCAGAACATCTGCAGAAGTTTTGGACCCTCGAGGCGATTAAAAGTTGGATTTTCAACAAGATTGGCTCGCATACTGTGACATCATAAATGAGCCATCTCAGTTTACAAGCCACAGAGTAAATCGCTTTAATAACATTTTTGAAAATGCTCAGGCTGTCATTTTTTATCACCGGCATATGATAGATTTTTTAAAGAACAAAGTAACAACAGAGAATTTAAAATCAAAGAGCATCCTTTATGATTTGGAAGATAAATCCCTTGTTTGCATTATCTGTGCTATAGCTGCCTTTAGTATCCTTATGTCATCACCGTATTGGAAACTCATGAATAGTGACTGTCCATATGGCTCTTTTCCACCATATGTAAAAGCCATGAATAATGTTTTACAAAAGTGGAGCCAAGTTACAGCCATTGAAGGCTTACATACAAATCTTGATGATATCTTTACAAATTTTTTCATGCCTGATCCATGACTTGATTTTTTCTTAAATTCTGTTTCCACTTTTTACAAAGAATTGACCACATTGACGTTTAGAGAAATTTCTGTAAAAACTAAAACTGTCCTGGTACACCAACTTTCAGATTTTTAGGAGGTGGTGTTTATGGTGATGCAATTCCAGATTCTGTCATGGAGATCCTCAACACCTGTCCCCTCACTAATTTAGTGGGAGAACGCCTCTTTGGGGATTTGGACTTTGACATGACTAAAAGGCGCCATTCTTCTCTTCACCATCGCTCTATGATCAATATGTAGAAGCACAACAGAACAGGTCACTGGCTGCAAAAAAGAACTCATAAAGAAAGAAGTAGAATCCTCCAAACTGCATCAAAAAAGGCATCTGGTCTCAGAGAAAAACACAAGAAAGCAAAGATAGAAGTCAGGCAGCAGCTGAAAGAAAAATTGAAAAGAAATGAAGCAGCTAAAAAGCGAAAGATCGTTGATGACAGACAAAAAAGAGCTTTAATTCTAGATAAGATAATTGCAAGTGGTGGTGTCTTCAACACTAAACAACAAGTGACTGAATTATACAAAAAAGGAACAGTTGAAGATTTTAGAGCACAATACAATATGAAAGCTTTTTTTAAATGAAAAGAATCTTAAAGTCTCAGGCAGTTGTAAGAACCTTTATGCCATGTTCCTCGAAAAAGTTTGTGTATATGAGCAAACTTCTGATAATCCGATCGAAAAGAGGCCACAATGATGTGATAGTAGCAGTAGTAGCAGTGATGAAACAGAAAATACGGACGATCATGTAGGAAAGTGATAAATGTGCAAAATTAAACTTCAATGGCATATAGAAAATTGAAGTCATATAAATTTATACAAAGCAGACAGGTATCCTAAGTGTACTGTTAAAAATGACATTTTCGTCAAATATTGCAACCAGTGTTCTAGGAATATTTTTGTTTTAATGTCATTGTATCGAACCGAGTTCAAAGTAGTTCTGTCTTTAAACAGTGTAAAAATTCAGATTAAAAATACTGGCAAATTCAGAATCTACATAAAAAATAACATGAGGTGTGAAAATTTCATGTGGATATCTCAATTAGTTTCCATTTTATGTTAGAAAAACTCGTAAAAATGCCTAACGCTGTGGTAATTGCTTTCAACGCGCATAGTTGCTGATAGCCCATTTTAAAACCCACTATATGTTGTTTTGTAGGTCTTCTAGGCAGCTGAAAAAAATTGGCTGTACTTCATGTTATATTTTGAACAACTATAAAAAATATTGATGTAATTCGAATGATACATTTGGTTTTATGGCATTCCAAATTTGCCAGATGAAGTGAATTTGTCAAAAATATTACCTGCATTGTGTGTTTTTGGCCATTTTTGGTTGCCAATAAAATTTTTTTTTGTTTATTAATTGAGATGAAATTTTCTATGTGCAAAGTTGCTGTACAGAACATTGTAAAAATGATATTATTTGTTTGTTGAAGATTTTAAATATGATGTTTATTGTCCCTCAAAAGTGGTCCAATGTCATTATTTTCCACGTGTCAAATATTATGAAAATTAAAAATGCTACTATTTTGTTATTTATCAACCGATTTGAATAAAATTTGCACCAAACTTCAAGTTTTCAAGAGATCTTTCTAGCATAAATTTTTTCATATGAATATGTGGTATTTGAAAAATCAGTTTGTGGTACCTACATTCACTGTTACAGTGGCAGCATAGTAATTCTGCTTTGTTTTAATGTGGCTTTCCCCAAATCAGTAGATCAAGATGGAGGCTGAAAGGCTAACAGCAAAAAGGGATTGCTTTCAACATTAATTGCTATTAATGCCAAAAAAAAAAAAAAAGGCAATTTTATCTTTTTACCAAATTAAGCTTTAAACATGAAGTAATTTCATTTGTAAAAACATGTAATACAGATAGTTTAATCTGAATTGTATTGTTTCCTCTTTATTTTACTACTTCTTGTGAAAAAATTATTTTGGCTAGAATTTATTCCCCAATAATGGTAATGTATATCTGTTATGTTTTTAATTAAGTTTAAACCCTTAAAAATCTAAAAAAAATTATGCAATTGTGAATAAATGGATCTAATACAATCAACACTGAAACATCCTGAGCTGATCCCATAAATGAAAAAAGAAACATCTGGGCTAGATAAAGGATTACGCAAAGTGCTTATAATTACCCAACCACACTCATATTCTTCAATCGATTATGAAATTTTTTTATATTAGTACACTAGGAAAAACTAGGATAAATCCTTCAAGGAAAAACTTTGGGAAATCCTTCTAAATAAAAAGTAACTGGAGCAACAGGCTACAATTGTGTGTTGCAAGCACCAAAAAAATCTGGCTGCATGTCAGATGCTTGTAGGATTGATACTACATGTATTAAATTGCACTTTTGCCTGTTTATTACATTAAAAAAAAACCAAAAAAAACCTTGAAATGTGACTAATTCAAAAGGCTACATTTGTCCGCAACAAGGATCCTTATTGAATTTGACTATTTTAGCACCAGGCAATCATGGTACATTGTGTATCTATACAATAATTGTTATCAGCCTCGCCTGTTCTAGATTGTTATGACATCTGTAGGATCATACGTGTATACAGGGGTAGTCAAACAACGGATCATGGAGAAAATTAATTTGTCAACAAAGCAAACTGACTCAAGAGTTGTATTAAAAGTTTAAAATATTATTATATCTTCTTCTATTATGGCAGATTTTCTTTGAGTCTTTTTTTTCTATTTTTTTTTTTATTGCAATTGGCATGCACAGGCGGCAAAACAAAGGGAAAGCAAACTTTCTTTTGAAACCCTCATGGGTGCTTTTTCATATCCTGCCAGTGGTCTAAGGTTTGCACTATTATTTTTGGTTGTTGTGATGGTTGACCTGTTCATAAATGTTAGAATTTTTATTAGCTTAATGACGTCAATGAAGCTTGAGAAAACTATGGTGAGTATGTTTCATTCGTCTACATAGAAACACAAATTGATTATAACTTTGATAAATTCTTTGCACCACTATAAAACGGGAAAACATTCGTCTACATAGAAACACAAATTGATTATAACTTTGATAAATTCTTTGCACCACTATAAAACGGGAAAAAAGAATCACTCAAGAAATGAACAAAAGAAACTAAATTATAGGATTCAAAATTTGGATATGCTCCATTACATTTTTGTTCCACAGCATAATCCAGCTATACAGTCAAAGGATCACACAAAGAAAAGTTGAGACCCATTCAAACATATATAAACCAATTTATTTATAATCATGAAATACAAAGTTATTCCATAAAATCATCACACTACCCTCATTAAAGTATTAACTTAAATATCATTTCCAGCTTTTGAAAACTAACTGGCTCTGCAGAAATATGGGAATGATGTGAAAATGAGCAACATTTATGATGAAAATATAATTTACAGCAAAACTAACTGAAACATTAAATAATTGCAATACCATTCAAAGTCAAGCAATTAAACAGTAAAAGTTGTAGAGAAATTAATGAATACTCATGAAAACAATTTTATGCATCATGATATTACAGAAGAATACGATGACATGAAGTAAGGTCATAACGGTGTGTATGTATTGCATTTTGAATTGTGACACGTGACACAAGGAATACACAAAAAATTATTGTATCTACTAAGTTATTATACTTTTTTCACTTAAGCGATTCAATAAAACCTAGTCAAAGAAACCACATGCTGACATTTTGAACTTAAAAAGTGCATTAAGACTCAAGGTTTACATTAAGAACATTACCATTGCAGATTTGCAGATGTTGATCAAAATTTTTTTGTGAGCTATATGATCCATATGACCATCTGTAATTAGGTTTGGAAAACAGCACAAACTGCAGAAAACTATTTTGATATACAATGACAAATAAGAAGTGATGTCATACTATACATCTGCTGAGTTATTAAGATGTGCCTTTGTAATTCAATTTTTGCTGAAAAAAAATATTTCTTTGAAAATCAAAGCTAAAAAATTATTTTAAACAAACTTTTTGATATTATGTTTAAGAAACTATTTTTCAAAACCCATATGCAACACCCTTTTCTTTTCCATTTGCAAAATTCCTATTGTGATGCATCAAAAGTGGTTTGCATGTTTTGAAGATTCTACATCAAAACTTAATGTTGCATAATTGAAGACAACTCTTTCAAAAAATGGAAACACGTATAAAAATCCTGTCCAAGATATTTTATATATATCTAAGAAAAAATATAAAGCATTATCAAATGTGACCAACTTGACATTGAAAGTTTCTGTAGGAGGATATTTTAATTAGGCTCTTCGGGAAGAGACTGAATTTTCCAATGAATATTTTTTTTTTTTACCATTGAGGTCACACTACTTTTTTTCAAAATAAAAGCATGAGGGAAACAAAAAAGAAAATGCAAAATACTTCCTTTTTTAATTGCATATATATATATATTATTTTTTTTTTACATTATGTTTTTTAGTATGTAAATTACTGTTTAGTTAAAAACCAATAAAATGAAATAAAGCTTTATGAAGTAATAGCCCATACTTGTCAAATTCTCCCAAGCACTGAAATTTGAAAGAGCATTATCCTGATGAGAATGCCCTATGATGAACTTTTAAGTCCTTGAACAATCATCTTACAACTGGAAAAGTATTGTAACTCAAATAAAACCCCAAAAAGGCTAAAAAAAAAAGAAAAAGTTAATAAAAGGTAGTGATCGATCATCACAGTTGAAAATTGAATGCTGCAATTTTATTTTTGGCCTAATATTAGCAATTTAAAAAATTCGTTGGTTAGATCTCAAAGAAAAAAGCACCACAAAATTCTTAGGTTAGTAACCCACTTCAACAAACAGATTTTTTTTAATAACAAAACGTTTTTTTTTTAAAGTTCGTTTTACCAGATTAGATATCTAAACAATACACTTTCTACCTAACTACATGCAAAGAAGCATCATGAATCTCTTAGAATTTGGTCTGATTAGGAAAAAAAAGAACAAAAGTAGATCATTTTAAGCTTATTTGTTTTGAAGCAAAACGTTACTTCAAGTCAAGTTTTACAGATTACAAGAGGATTTTTTTAAAAAATCGTATAAGAAACTGTCCATCAGTTTTCTAACTGCATTTTCTACAGAATCAATCATCCATGTCTACATATATGGTTTGGTCTATAAATGAGATAAAACTCAAGTGAAAAAGCATAAAAATATTGTGTGAACAATAAAAACAGATGTTATGATAGTTTTGACTTGATGAGGTGCCAAATCTAGGCCAAACTGTTTTAATACACTTAAGACTCAGGCCCAATTTAATCGCTCTATTTTAATATTGGGCTAAGCCTGTTTCACTTTTATTGCTTCCAGTTTTTAAACTGTTTTGTTGTAGTGGGCTTCTACACTAAGAATAGCAAACCCTTGCTAAAAATTTTAAGCAGAAAAAAGCTTTGCAAGAGACTAATAATATCAAAAATCGACATCATAATAAATAGTTATATTATCACAAAATTTTAACAATGAAAAAAAGTATAAACATAATTAAAAAAAAAATGTTTTATGGAGACTTTCTTGAGATTTATACTATAATATTACTTTTCGGCAATTTAGTTAAAAAAAAAAACAACAACAAAAAAAAGGAAGCAAAGATGATGAAGACGTTATTTTAAAGACCTAAATAAAGTTTTGTTTTTCTCAAGTCCACCTGAAACCAGGCACTTCTTGAATGCACTGGCTCTCAGAATTTTGTTCCAAGTGAGCCACATGAAGCGCATAAAAAAAAACCTTGGGTAAGTCGTTCCACAAGGATCAAGGCTGACAAAGAGAACATTTTTGAGGCAAGCAAGGTAAATAAGTAGCAAGTCACTCTGAATGCTCTTGCACTAGAGCCTTTTAAAAGGAAAACTAAAGTCTTCAATCACACATGTTGACTGAATTGGATACGAAGTATAAGGTTTTTTTTGTTTTTTTTTATGCACAAAATGTATATTATAAACTCATGTTTAATTGGTCTGGATGCCTCATATTTATGTATCAATGCTTTTTAAAAATTTCACTGAGCTGCAAATGCTCTACCAACCACATTTAAGCACCAACAGAAGATTGCACTCACTCACTCTCTTTCTCTCTTACACACACACAACCACACAAACATGCATACATTAAAGCCTACATGTAGCTTAGATCTCAAATTTTAGCTCTACATTAAACCTACCTTGATAATGTCTAAAAATAGTAATAAAATAACTTCAATGCCCTTTCTTGTTACAATTGCTTTGCATCTGAGTAATAATAAAAAAAAAAAAAGGAAATTCAAAAACCAAAAAAAAAAAAATGCAGGCTTTGTCATTTTCCTTTTGAATATGGATCGAGACTTATCTTTAATAATGACCTACAAACCTTATTAATTACAAACTTAGCCTTTTAATTGACTAACAAAATTGATACAACGAATTATTTATTTTGGCATGATGAAAATATATATCTCACTAATTATGGTTTGATCTTATACCTGCCTAAAGTTAATTAAAGCATCAACTAATGCTCAAGTATCAATTTTTGGCTAAACAAACTTTATTTTGAGAATGACTGTATGTTGTTAGTTCCGACTGATGTTCAGATTGGATTTTCTGTCAGGCCACAACAGATGCTCTCGCAAGCATCTTGAGTTTCTACTTATTTTTTTAGTTCAATAGAGCAATGTGAAATGAGCGTAGTACTTTAATTAATGAAAGGACCGGGCTCACTTTGTTTAAATATGCCTGTCTGAAGAAGAGGACTTAGACCCAGATAAAGACTATGAAGTTAGTAGCTGAGTAAGTAAAAGCCACAACAGGTATAAGTTTGTTGATAATGAGTTGTATAATGAAAGGCCAAGATCTATATCTAAACTTTCTAAGCCTAGTCAGGAAAATGGGCATGGTCCTCCAGCTGGCGGCTGTGGTGTGATGTAGGTGAGGATGAGGTTGGGGCAATGCCAAACATAGATTTATACTAGTAAAAAGATGCTAAAAAAATATGACACTGAGATAAAAAATATTAAAACTAAAACATCAAGCATCCTGTAAAAAATCTTAAATAGTGATTTCTAAAGCTTAAATGTAATTTCAGAATAAAAATCAATCTCTACTCTTATAATTTATAAGTGATTTGAATATTGGAAAAAATGAATGATACAGGCAATTATACTTGCAACATGGAAAAAAAATTGCGTAGCATCAATATGCAGCAAAAGGAACAATTAGGAAAAACGGTAGATCATTTTTTTTTATGAAGTTGATTTGCATATTTTCATAAAATGAAAAAATTCCAGCAACAATACACACCAACAATCATTTCACTGTGAATGACCTCTAATTTATCAATAAATATAGAAAATTCACATGTTGAGGCACACTTACATGTCAATAATGTGTTAACTATTAGCATTATTTAGGAGTACTTTTTCACAATGAGCTGTCAATACCTTGTACTAAAATGAGCATGGTGTGTCTATATGAATGCAAACTTGCCAACCCTTGCAATAGGTTTTGCTTATTACGACGGCCAGGAAAGACCTATTTTGCTTATTCTCAACCAAAGGTGCTTATTTCAAAACTCACTTTCTCTCCTCATAAGCAATAAGTGTATACAAGCTAAATCAAAAATACAATCAATAGATAAATCATGCTCTTTAGCACTTCGCTAGCTTGGCCTAATGAGTGGGCTGACCAGTGACGAAGTAGTCATACTTCCGGTAGAAATCAAGCCAATCACCACTTTTCTTGAACAAAGAAAAAGTCGATCTAGCCAAGACATCATCCCAGAAAAAATAATGAACCTGGTTAAGCGGTAAAAAAGGCCATGCTCGGCAAACCATGGCTTCCATTGGTTTCACATATTATGTTTGAGGAAAACGCATATCAAAATTTTTTGCCGCCTTATTTTTTCAAGTTATGCTTACTTACGGAACATATTTTGAAATATTTAATCAATCTTTTGGATATGGAACAAAATTGATGTGAAGCAAATTTATATAAAAATCGATGAAAAATCAGTAAAATGGTACTTTCCTTGGTTTGTTGTTTTTTCTCCATGAATTACTTATGTGTGGGAAAAAAAATACTACATTATCGTATAAATATGTAACCCAACTACTAATAAGATAGAGCTCGACAAAAAAACACATAAATACTGTTTTTGTGATTATTTAATTTTGAAAGCATAAAAGACATCTCTTGAAATATCAACTTTTTATGCCATAATATGATCTTGAAATATTATAATTATTCTGTGGACATAAAAACTGAGAACTAATTGTTAATTGACACAAATCCTTTGTTCTATATATGAGTATTTTACCTATCGGTAATGAAATACTGAAGTTGTTAATATCACCATAATGGGTCTTATGGAATTATAAAAACGATCTCTTTTGATTTTTCTACTTTTTACAAACTCCCTGATTAAAGTAAACGCTCTGTTAAATAAAATAAATGTAAGTAAATAATGAATGCAACATAATATGAAGAGAAATCAGTCCTCAAAATTTGATCATATGAAGTTCTAAGTATTGTTGGATATCTAATTTATTTCCATTTCATAGACAAAACTTGATACAACTTGTATAGAAGTCAAATTATGGGTAATCAATCAAAGCAAGATCAGAATTTCATATAATAGTTTGTCGACTCTATCAGATGATTATTATTTTACTTGCATGCAGCTCCTGCAGACCTGCCTGTCTTGTTCACCAGGTTTAGGGAAGATTTTCAGTAAAAATGAAGGGTTTGATAGGAAAAAAGAAAATAATTGGAACTGTATTGTGTTAAGCAGAGATAGATCAGACTCAAATACCTCACACTCAGAAAGTACAGAACTTTACAAAAACAGAAAAATAACTGCAGCAAGCAAAATGTGACACCTCAAGTCTAAAAAGAAAAAAAAGAGATGTAAGAAACCATAGCCCCCCCAAAACTCAATAATTGCTCAATCCTGTCCATGAAGAGGACGATAAAAAAGTAGAAATAATATATAAATTCTGATAAGTTACAAAATATGAAAGACCATGATTTTCTTTTAGTCTCTAATTCCCTTGGTAATTTGTAGAATTATTATAAACATATGGGGAAATATCAATTCCGTAATTGATGCAGATATAGATTTTATATTAGATCTGTTAGTTACACCAAACAGAAACTCATCTAAATTCTTGGCAAATATGAATTAAAAAAAAAAAAAAATCAGGTCTATTATAGCGTAAAACATGAAATGTCTCAAACCTCTTCCAGACGGATTCAGTCACACATATTTCTTCAAATATCAATAAATGTACAGCTTTGAAGCCACATTCACATGAAAATTAACAGGCTCAGTTTTTCAAAAGAGCTAACATTGATTTTGTGCATAGTTTCTTACTTTCACCCTGTATTAGATTATTAAATCTTGTCTGCCACGTTTTTACTTTGCCACTATAATCACCGAGTGGGAAACATGCAATGAATTAAGCAGCATAAAACCATGACATTCAAAGGTTGTATCATAATGAATGAGATTGCAACATCAAACTAGAAGAAAGACAGAAGTAAATCACAGATCTTTCATTAAAATGTCTTGAGAAAGGTTCTGGATTGGATGTTTGCATTTAACACCTTTGAAAATTCTGAGTTGTTCTTTACATCTTTTAAATACTTTATTTGAAAAACTCTAAGTCTCACGTCTTGGCTCATTATAGGACAAAGAAAGAATATAATGTTGTTACAGTGCTTAAAAATATTCAAAATGAAAATTTCAACCCATTGAACTGATTGCAAGACACATAGTTTTATTTAAATCTCATTTGTTGGTAGTTGAGACCCAACAGACTCATCCATCAGTCATTACTATTTCAATATCACAGCTGGACAATCCTTCAGATGAACAGTATTATGTGTTGAAACCCTTTCTTAGATCCTCTTATTGTGTACCGCTAGAGAATTCTAAGCATCTTTTATGTTTTTTTATTTTTTTATTAAACAACTGAATTTAATATGTACATTGGTCTGGCTGTGTTTTAAAGATATTGCCTGATCACATTCTGAATGTCACAGACACAAACTTTAATGAAAATTTCAAAGAAAACTTTCCTGTAAAAATGGATTAAAAAAACAAACAATTGCTAGAGATTAGATCGATAAAAAATACATAATAATTTTACTTCACAACTTGCAAAAGGAAATATAAACTGTGCAACTTAGATTGCACAGAATATAAAAATATATAAACCCAATCTAGCTTTTTTCCTCATTTGTCTGGGGCTTCTCACAGTTGCCTTCACTTTGCACATTTCCATTTTCCTCTACAGGCTCAGGTTGAGCAGATACTTCATCTGGCAAAATCTTCTCTGTGGTGCGCCAACTGCTAAACCACCCTGAGACTGCTGACTTAGCGGAGGAGATGGCCCCACCTGAAAACATATATTTTGAGACTAATGATGGGCCTATTTAGTACAGCAAATTATATTTAACTTTAAAAAAACATAAAGAATAACTGGCATAATAAGTCATTATCAACTGTACTATTTTGACAGAACAATACATTCCTGGCAATATTATTCACATAAGTTTACATAACAGTTTTGTAATGACCACAGGTTCTTTTACCCTTCATGTCTTTGGACAATAAGCCTAAAACTACATTATATTGTTTTTGGATCTTAAAAAAAACAAAACAGTTCTCCTGACATAAACTGTCTCCATTATCATTGAAATTTCTCCATTTTAATAAATTTTAAAGAGTTATAGAACAAAAGCGTATGCCTAAACAAAAACATAAAAAAAAAACAAAACAAAAAATAGAGCACACATTAGAAAGAGTGCATTTATGAACAGCTATTTCATTAAGACTGAAATGTTAGTCTACATGACAGTGCACACATGGATTTGGGCAAAGAATAATTACCAAATCTCTAAGATAAGGATTATATCAATAAAAATCAATTAAGAGAAGGTTCAGTATGTTTTATGTGATTTCCACAAAAAAGTGATTTAGGAAAACCGAAAAATCCACTCAAATACAAAGTGACGATATAAGTAGTAAGAAATTGGCATGTGCTAAAAGATGCAGTTGTGACCCATTTACTCAGAATAAGTCACTTGTTAGAATATACCCACAAAGATATTAACCTACATTTTAAAAAAAATCGTTACATCTTTAGAGGACAAGAAAATATTGAAACAGTTTGTTATTATCTACACATAAAACTCTATTCATGTGTTGGTTGTTTAAATTTTTTTGACAACAAAAAGAAAAAAGAAAAAAAAAACACTCAGACTGCATATCCATATTCAGAAAAGAGCCAAGCAGTTGGCTATAAATTATGCTAAGAAAAAATTAAAAATAGAAAAAAAAAAGGAAAAGAGTATTTTACCATCCAAAGTTGTTTGCATGGTAATAAAATGAATTTATCACAAATTTTTGGCATGTGCACAATAGCTATTTGGGTGGTCTCAACATATTTATCAAAAACGAAACAAATATAGTCAAGTCCCTCCCTAAATCCCACTCTCAATCACGCTCCAAAGAAAAAAAAAATTAAAAAGATATTGAGTCTACACTTTTGGAAAATAACTGTAATAGTTTTTGCAAGAATATGGGTATGTTATAGAGAGAACAATATTCCGCACAGGATTCTTAAGCTTTATTCCTTATGATAGAGGGAACAAAAAGTAATTGCTTTAAGACTCACCCACAACTTTCCCTGTCTGCATAACATATTTTCCTGTTTGCATCACAGCAGCATTAATCCTCCTCCCTTGTTCTGAACTCTGAAGTGTACTTTAATAGAATGAGGAGAAAAAAAAACAACAGAATAATAAATTATGATGAAAAAACCCATTATTTTATGATTGGAACATTTTGGAAAAAGGATTTCTGCATTTTCAATTGTATACTAATAACAGTTGAGTTTGGCTTTATAAAGTCATTGGGATTAAAAAAAAATCACTTTAAATTATCCAAGTATAATAAAACTAAGAAGCTTACTTTTAATTTAAGAAACATATGTTTGCTGAAAGTTCCACGACCATAATAAAGCCAACATGGATGAGATAAGCATTGACCACTCCTAGTGTTATACATCAAAACTAGCCAGTTCAACTAATAAATGTCATGCAGGATATCCTTGTTGAAACAAACTCTCTCCTGGGAGACCCAGTGTCCTCTCATCCCTTCTCATATTAGTCTTAAAGTGCAGTTGATGGATTTAAATTAGACACGTCAGTCATAACATGCTGTAGATGCACAAACAATAACTCCAGTCCCCCCCCCCTTCTCAGGGCTAAAAATAAAATATGATTTGTGCTTTGCCAAGGCTCAATGCCTGAATCTTTTCCCTCTCCCTTTTTTTCTGCATGATCACAAATCTTATGTACTAATATCTGTAAACCAAACAACAAGAAAATTATGTACCCCTTACAGCAACCCATGGTGCCATCTTTATACATAAAAATTGATGATTGATACTTAGATTGTGGACTAAAAATTGACAAGATGAATTTGAAAAACCATATTTTTCTGTTGGACTTCAATTTAACTGGAAAATGTTGATTATAAACAAAAAACTCAGAAGATATTATAAAATGCAATCCCTCCCAAAAATGTAATTCTTACTGGTTGAATCTGACACGAACATCTGTCATGCTGAGGTGACCTTGGAAAGGGTGCCTGTGTTTTATAAAAAAAATAATGTTATCAGCAAATGTAAGGAAAAAATATATGTAACCATGATCAAACTGTTATTAATAAATAACTAATAGGGTAATGGCGGGTCAGGGTTGCATATATTTTATATCCCAAAGACTAATAAACCAGAAGACACCATTCTCTTTTTCTCCGTTATTACTTTTGTTTTTTTCTAATATTCAGTGGCTGCAGCTTACTTTTGGGCTCTTTGGGGAGCAGTACTTTAACAAGATGTTGTTCACTGTATCAAAGGGGCCCAAACACAAACAAAGATTAGTCCAGAAAAAAAATAACCCAGTAAACTGATCCAATCCAACTCAAGACATCTTAATAACTTACTGACTAGTCTGATATAGTCATAGACCCATCATTTGTATTATTGTCGATTGTTTCTCTTCAGGAATATAAATACTTATATAGTCAAAATAATCTTTACCGAAATTTATAGTTAAAAAGATTAAGTGTACTAGAAACTGAAAGACAAGATGATTTTCACAAACCCTGTTGGCATTTCTTTTAAGCCTGCATATTCTCCAGCTTGCCAATGCCTGTAATTATTGGTGGTCTTCCATGCTGACACAAAACCTGAGCCAAAGTCTTCCAGCAATTTTTGGTCTATGGAAAAGAAAGGAGATGCTTGTTTCCTCTAAATCCGTAAGTATATTCGATAACTTTTAGATGAGTGGAAAAAATACAAAAGCCTTTTAATTTGTTACAGGCAAGCTAGGAAATGCCACGAAAAAATCTGTCCCCTTGAAATTAAAAAAATTTCTGTGTCTCAATTACGCAATGATAAAATTTTGTCATAAAGAGTGGTTGAATTCATGGAGATAGAAATTAGAATAAAATATTCAAGTACTATAACATGGCTTAAGACAAAATTGCTCAGCTTTTTGCTGTAATGAAGGACAGAGGGTGTGGGTTTGAATCCTACTCAGACATGTAATTTTCTCTCATCTTCTGTCTTCTCTTGCCTTATCTGTCACTAGGTCTAAGTGAGTGAATGTCTTCTTAATCTCTTTATTCTATATTCCTGTTGTTCACACTATATCTCTTGTAGATCCTTAGATCTAGCACTGTGGTCTGGGAATGTGTGGATAACCTTCCTTTCTAATATATATCTATAAATCTGCTTGGTTATCATGCATCTCTTTGGAGATCCACAGTTAGTCGTAGCTGTTGTGGCACGGTCTGTTGTGTAATAATAGCTCGAGAGTTTCCACTCTAGCACAAATATATACTCTAGTCGCATGAAGTGGCTGGGCGAATGACCCGAGTCAGATGCTTCTATTTTTGTGGAAGCGGATGGTTCAGTGGCTTGTTTGCTTGGTTCCTCTGTCTGGCAAGGCAGTGGGTGCCAATGAGGGTCAGGGTTCGAATCCTACTCGGACATGTTGTAATTTTTTCTTGTCTTCTGTCTCATCTTGTCTTGTCTGTTGCTAGGTCTTAGTGTCTTCTTAATCTCTTTATTTAGAATAAACAAATTTTTTGGGGAAATCATTTTTATGATAAATCATATCTATTTCCAAACAGCACACTTATAACTTTATGAAAAGTCAAAGAAAAAACTTGCATAATTTGTGTGTAATTAGAAACCCTGAATGCAAATCTTGTAGCTTTGTTACTTGTGCATGAGCGGCAGGAATGACAATGGCTCTCTGCATCACAATTTAATCATATCTAGTGTTATTTACACAATCTGTGATCACAAAGCTCAAATTTTATTATATCATTCTTCCATTTTTTCAAAAGTAAAAAAACAAAACAAAAAAAACCCCAAAATTCATAATGTGAAGCATGATAAATAACTTCTTGAAATAAAAAGCTTTAAAATAGTTATAAGCCACAATTTTATAAAGCTATGGCCTTTTCTAAATAAACATGGAGACATTACACATCTTTAACAAGTCAGTGTAAGGGCAAGTTTTCTTAGATTTTGAAGCTAAACCATTGAGAATAGAAGAGTGGGCCATCTTTTTTTTTCTGTCTGTTTACTTGACTGGTTGTTTTTTGTAATTTTAAAGAAATTTTTGCAAGTAACTAAAGAAAACTTAAGCTCCAAATAATTATCTATTAACTAGTTCCATCCTGGTGGATAAGAAAAATCTTTTAAATTACAAGAGCAACTGTGTACTTACTCTCTGTTAAAACTGTAGCCAGAAGACAGTTGAGATAGTGTTTGAATTGGGCTCGAATCCACTCATCACTGCCTTCCCATTCTGGAAAAATAGAAAACAATTAAGTTTTGAAAATTTCATAAAATAAGAAAAAATTCCCTTGCATCCAAAAATTGTTTAAATGAACAGAACATGGGACTCGTACAATAAAGGAAAAACATTCCATCTACAAGTTTGATTATAAAATGATAGTCTTAAAACCAATACAAAACAAAATAGAACACAAAAAAGATCAACAGCCATGACAGAAAAATATTAGTGTTAAAGCATAACAATGTTTCAATTTTTTCCTTTTGAATTTTTTATGTATTGATATGCAATGCACATTTTTTACATTTGAAATTTTAGCAAAGCAAAGCACAGGGCCATGGATATGCTTGAGAACAAGGGTAAAGTTATACATCTCTCTAAGTGGTGAGATTGTCATCCAAATCAAACAATTCATGAGACTTTTCAACTGAAAAATAAAAAGGGGTTAGCATTACAAACAGTTTACAACTCTAAGAAGCCGCCAATGAAAACTTAAAATTTTTCTGAGTCCCATTTTTTTTAATAGTGAAAATTTCAAAATTAAGGTTTACATTTAAATTGTCATTTTTAAAAAATTGAATTACCTGTGCCATCATAAAAATCTCCAGGTTTCTCAGCAGTTACTTTCACAAGATACTCAGCAAACCTGAGATCAGCAGTGGTCAGGCTCAGCTGACGCTGAAGTTCTTTGTCTCTCAAATCTACCTTGCCATCACCAACCTTTAAGCATAAAGAAGCATAATTATAACAACTGAAACAACATACCTTTAAGCATTAACAGACCTAAACTGTATCCCAGTAATTGTACTTATATAGGAAGATCTGAAATTAAAAAAAAAGCCATTTTTTTTATCAAGAGAAAATTTTTAAAATGTCTTTACAATTCTGTTGATACAATTGAAATTGTATCGATCAACACTTTGACACTAAGCTTTCACTCTTTACTTTTATTTTTTATTTAGTTACTCTATTCAGATTCTGAAAAGTCCAAATAATCTATCTCTAAAAAGCCCATTTTTATTCACTCCTCTCTCTTTACTAAGTTCCCAATGAGAAAATTAAATCTCGACTTGCCTATCCATTAACCGATAGTTTACTACAACGCCCCACATCGCCCGTTCTCGAGTTTTAC
>BLXT01008389.1:411381-424419 GCA_019648995.1 Plakobranchus ocellatus
TGAGATTGTCATCCAAATCAAACAATTCATGAGACTTTTCAACTGAAAAATAAAATGGGGTTAGCATTACAAACAGTTTACAACTCTAACAAGCCGCCAATGAAAACTTAAAATTTTTTTTTAAATAGTGAAAATTTCAAAATTAAGGTTTACATTTAAATTGTCATTTAAAAAAAAATTGAATTACCTGTGCCATCATAAAAATCTCCAGGTTTCTCAGCAGTTACTTTCACAAGATATTCAGCAAACCTGAGATCAGCAGTGGTCAGGCTCAGCTGACGCTGAAGTTCTTTGTCTCTCAAATCTACCTTGCCATCACCGACCTTTAAGCATAAAGAAGCATAATTGTAACAACTGGAACAACATACCTTTAAGCATTAAGAAGCATAATTATAGCAACTGGAACAACAGACCTAAAACGTATTCCAGCAATTGTACTTATTTAGGAAGATCTGAAATAAAAAAAAAAGCCATTTTTTTTTAATCAAGAGAAAATTTTTAAAAATGTCTTTACAATTCTGTTGATACAATTGAAATTGTATCAATCAACACTTTGACACTAAACTTTCACTCTTTACTTTTATTTTTTATTTAGTTACTCTATTAAGATTCTGAAAAGTCCAAATAATTTATCTCTAAAAAGCCCATTTTTATTCACTCCGCTCTTTTTACTAAGTTCCCAATGAGAAAATTAAATCTCGACTTTGAAAGAAATAAAAACAGCAACACCTACTGACCTATCCATTAAAAAAAGAAATCCTTATTATTCAACATTGTTTTGTGACACAACAAAATGCATCAAACAGCTGAGGCAAATATTAGGGCAGCAATATACTGCACATTTGTGTTAAGTTACCTACCTCTACAACCACATCAATGAGTTGTCGCCTTTGTTTAAAGAGAATGTTTGTCGCTCCAACTAAAAAGCTACGCACATTTACATCTGTTAAAATATCGTGGTATTGCAAACTCAAGTATGGATGGCACACACAACCCTGTTTAAACGAGTAAAAAAATGATATCAGAAAAGATTTTTAATTAACAATCAAGCTTTCAAAGGGTCATAATTTCATATTAGCACAGACAAGTCACAACCCCTGAGTCATACTATGGCTGAATTATATTCAGCTGACTGTCGCAACAAGTAAAGAAGATAAAAAACTGAGGTATAAAGGCATAAGCTTACTCAACAAATCCAGCAAAGGACATTAAATATCTGAATTATAGTTTTAAACTAGTTGCTGGGGAGCAAAGCTAAAACAGGGATAATTTAACAAAGTGAACGAAGAATTTTGGCAGATATGATCTACCTTCAGCTATTTGTAAAATTATTTGCTGGAATTAAGTTTTTCCTTATATTCATGATTGATCCATTATAAAATTATTGGCAAGCATAATTTCATTTCTAAATTACCATTAACACCTGCTACAAAAGAAAAAGGTGAGAGAGAGAGAGAGAGAGAAAGAGAAATATTGGGTAAAAATTTGCCCCTCATCATGAAAATCTTAAAGGCAATCATTAAATTCAAAATTATCTTTTCAAGGCTACAGAACCTGAAGGAGGAATTTTAATGAGTAAATTAATAATTACGAGGGAGAAGCTTAAATCTTTGAATTGGGTATTGACGGTCATGTTGATTTTATGTGTTTTTACGCCTCTTAACTCAGCATCACCATGAACTCTGCCTTTGGTCTCAGCATCATTATGAAACCTAACTCTACGTTCAACAAGACGACAAAATAAACTATTATTTCACTGGTATTGGAAACAAATTGTGTTTATGCCAGATAAAGCTGCAAAAAGAAAGAAGTTGAGGCACAATGCAAATTACTGTTTTTGCTCTGTCCAAAGAATTTCAACAGCACGTACTGACGATGCAAAATAATGCTGACATATTCTTGTGAAGTACATACTTCTCAGATTCAATTATTTATCACTACACTGTTTTAATGGTAGCAAAATAACATCTTTAAATTTATATGAACAATTCTATAATCCTCATTTCACAACCATTTTCTAAAATTGTCAGAAAAATTCTATTACATAGAACACAAGTGCAAAGTTAACATCAAATATAGTATTTAAATTACTCCATAGAGTAAACAAAAAAGGATCAGGATTACGAAGTTGTGCAACTTCAAAAGATTAAAGAGGTAAATTAGCAGTGCAAGTGAAATGTCAAAAACTCCTATAAATACTTCCCTCATAAAGATAGAATATACAAAAGCAAAACCAGCACCAACCTTAGTAAAGATAGCCAAGGGATAACCAAAACCATCTTGTTTTAATACGACTTCACCAGCTTGTTTCTTCTTTGGCACTATCACTTCCAAGTCACCTTTTTTACCTTTGGTACTTTGCCTATTGCCATTGCCACTTTTGTGAAAAGCTGCTGAAAGTTTGTCTCTTATAGCTTTAGATTTTCTATGTTTTTCATTTGGTGAGATTTCACTGGACTTAATTTTTTTTTCTACCGCTGTCTGTCCTATTCTATCTAAAGATGAGACACTTGCAGAATTGGTGTCTGATGAGGCAGACTCTTTTCCACTCTCGCTGGCAGTAGCAGAGTCACGGCTAGCAGTCATTAAATTTGGGATGGCCTCCACCTTTGGACATTCTTCTTGTTGCAGAACATGGTCAAAGGTCAGCTGAAGGCTATCCTGTTCCCAAGAGAAGCAGTCCTCACGATCAATCTTGCTAATGCTTTCTGGAGAGTCCAGATCTTCTATCAGTTCACCATCATCAAGCCGTTCTGTTGTGTTGTGCAAGGTCAAATTACCAGCTCCTGATCTTTTCCCCCCCTTTGAGTTGTTTCTTGCACTGTCACTCAATAAATTATTGTCATTACTGCTTGCTTCTGCTTGAATACTTTCAATGTGGGTAATTGCCTCTACGTGGGTAAGTGGGCTGTCATCTTCATGGTAGGTGACATCTTCCATGGCTCCACATTTTGCATCTTTCTTTTCAGAATGTTTTGATGACTTGGAAAAGGCGTGGACACTAAGTTTGGCTCCATCACTTGAGCTGTTGCTGCTTGACCTTGAATACTGCCGATATACACTCTCTGGGGCAGTTGGGGATTTATCACCCTGAACTTTGGAGGAGTGATTTTTTTCCACAGCAGGTGATGAGAGCGACAAATGCTCGGTCCCAACGTCAAGAGCATCGCGAGGAATGGTAGGAGACTCGGGAGCCTCTGTGGTCTGTGGGACACATGGACTCATGTCACCCTCGTTGATGTGGAGCGAAGTGTAATCAGTGTCACCTCCAGCACCAAGATGAAGGGCTGAATTGTGCATGTGACCCATGACTTCTGATAGGGGAGATTCAGGCGTTGTGGCATGGTAACGGATTTCCAGAAACTCCTCACTTTCATCTTGGTCAGAACTGACGTTAGTGATGCCCATGGTGGGAGAAAGTTTTTTGTTTAATTGGTTACAGGACTGCAGCAAGCCGTTTTCCAGCATACCTGCAATTTTTTAATGTAGTAAGTATTGAAAACGAAAAAAAAAAGATTTTGGAGGTAGATTTCAATATAAACTTCTACAAAATATGTTAATACAATTGGATTTTTTTTAATAATGACCTCTTACAGGCTGAATTTAATGACAATCTTTGTTTCCAATATTCCTCTATTTCCATGTTATCACATTAACTTAACCTCAAGCCTTTGATATTGATTTCACAAATTTGATTGGGAAACAGCTATTCCCAATAAATAATTTATAGCAAGTTATTCTTCCTCCTATACTTAGTTAAAATGAAAGAGAATTATCGTTTTGACCATATATTACCTGGAAACAATGAAACAAGGCTCAGAAGAGTCTGGCTAAGCTTTTCGACAGGGGAGCCAAAAAAGAGAACCTGTAGAGTAGAACATATAGAACACAAACTTATTTCTGTGTTAACAGCTCACACTTTTGATTTGATAATCAATGTTTCAGAATAAGAGTTTCAAAATATCTGAGTATCTGTCCTTTGCCCTTTTGAAAGTAATAAAAATAAAAATTCTGGCTGGACTATATTCAAACTTTGTGAAAATAAGAAAAGCATGACTGCGTAACAAAGGATATAGAAATATTAAATATGGAATGTTTTGACCTTACAATTGAAACATAGTGCTTATTATTCTTTCCAGAATTCCAAAGGACAAAATGTGCAATGATATGAACAAATTATTTTTTTCTCTCTCACAAATTATTTGTTTGTTTTTCCTCTTAACTTTATGAATGACATTTTAAACAATGTGCAAGGGGGAAAAATATAATTGTGATGATTAACAGAAAAAGACTAAATCGCAAATACAACAAAATTAATCGGCATTCAATTCATCCCAACTTGAAAAGCATTGTTTCAGTTCAAATTATAGGATACTTAAAGGCTTTTGTGAGGGCAAAAAATCCCCCAAAAAACTTTGATTAATTTTTACCAAACTTAATTTTCATTCCTCTTACAAAAAGATCTTACACAGATCCTTTTTTTTTTTAATGTTGCATCTGTCTCAAATCAACGACAGCAACAACAAAAAAAGATTTCTTCATTGAATCTAAAATCCTCTCTTTTTGCCTCCCTCTTTCTCTGCCTGTTTCATTAGTTTAAATGATGTTTGTAGTTGAAACTTTTTTTTGTCTCTCTTTTCTTATAAAATGACTTATTGATCTCAACTATGGCTCAGAGGTTTACAAATTGATAATGTTCTTTATTATTCACCAAACAGTGTTACTGTCTATCACGACTATTTTGCTTTTACTTGGTGTTCATAAGATGACAAATAGAACTGTTTCTTATCATCAATATCTTCCAGCTACAAAACTTTACAAAAATTAATTCTACAACCTTTAAATGAAGTTAAGGTAGGTGATGTTGAAGGATTTCAGGATAAAGTGCTACAAAATCCCTTTTAAGCTGGAAATAAATACAGAATTTCACAATCACTATTATGATTAAAAGAGCCTAGGGCACCCACAAAAATCTCCTCCTTTCTTTCAAGGTCAAAATATTTGTCATTTTCTCATGATCTTCTTACTAAGATATGTCTCATTTGGCTGTAAAACCCTGAATTTGGAGGGTTTTTTTCTCTTTTGAAATCCCATATGTCAAAACAAAAAGACCTCTTCTTTTTTATAAAGAGATGTTTTAGAATCTCAGATGATTTTTTTTTGTACTAATAATACACCACTTTAATATTTATATACTTATTTTACTAGAGTTCAACTTACACGCCTTTCAAGCAGCAGCAATTTGAAAAGAACAATGATTTTGTGCCTGTAAAGAATCACAAGGTCTCTCACAGGCAAACCTGCCAACAAATTAAAAAAAATAAAGGTTTGAACAAATCATTTACATTTTGACATAATGTCTTAAAATTTGAAGTATTTTTTTTGCTTTTTTTACAGTATAAAAATAGACACCTACCTTTTACTTTAACAAAATTTACAAACTTAACCTAAAATGGCAAAGCAACTGCAACTTAAGTTTAAAAAGAAAAAAAATAGAGAGATTGTATTTGATTATTGGCAGCATTTGAAGATAAAATCAGTGCTATCCATCGATAATCAAGTGCCCTTGCAGTAAAAGTACAATCAAATGGTGGACTGATAAAAAGAAAGACAGTTTTAGACATGTTAAGAGAAATGTCAGCTTTAGGAACTTTTTATCCAACATGCAGGATAGTTGGAAAAGAGCAAAAGAAATAGGGAAATCTTACTTGCACCTGGTTTTATTGGTTGCCTATACTATTTCAAAGAGGGCATTAAATAATGATTAGAACCACATTCAGAAAACTCTTACAGTCTCACAGAATGATTGATTGACTGTTATACCCGGTCCACTAATCAGCCATTAAGGAACCATTGCTTAAGGGCATTGGAGAAAAAAATTATGATTTGTATGAATAAAAGCTTCAAAACAATTTTGTGCATAGCCCTTAGATATTTTACCGATACAAAGTTCTCTTGAGTAGCTCAATACACTCTGACCTCTCAAAACTGTCAGAACAGTGTCATTCTTAACATTCACTTCTGTTGACTCAAAAACCTGATCACTTGACTGAAATATGTGAGACTGTAAAGGTTGTCACAAGGACAGCAAAAAAGGTTGGTAAGCTTCTGGGTAAGTCAAACACTGCCCAGCGGAGCATGCACATCATCATTTCCCCTTTCTGTTAGTTAGGGAGACTCTTTTGCAATAAATGTCAAGGTCTTCTAACAAATTAGAAATTATCTTATACAGCTTGTTTACCCTCTTGTCAAATGCATAAGCATTTACTTAAGGTTTCAGAGAGGGTCAGCATATACATTTTTGACAGGATACAGTCATGCGCTGCCTTAGCAAGTTTTTCCATATTCTCATTCTTCTGAATGCCATTTTAGGAATGGCGATCACACGTTCTGGGTAATAAAGAGTTATCCATTAAACTCCAGCTCAAAGTAAAAATGAAAAATGGAAAAAAAGCACACACACATGAACAAAGCAACCCAAAAAATTGTAATGAATAATCATACTGAAAAATTTTGATCCGCAACACCAATTGCTCTTAATCTTTGAAAAGTTCATAAATTAAAATTTATTTCTTTTTTTTTTTTAATCATCATCTCTTCTAGCTACATGGTGTATAATTAATCCATCTGTGGTGGTTTCTTGATAGCACTCATTTTACCTAAAAATACTTGTGTTCCTTGTAAAAGACTCTGTGTAAGGGAAATATTCAAGTTCTTGTAAGTTTGCTCCAACAAAGTGACTTGGCTGAAGTCTCTCTCATCAAAATATGCGTGTGTTATGAGTTCTAACTTTGCTTTTATTAGTCCAAACAGCGGCTGAAATTGTATAAAAAATATAAAAACATTATTTTGAAACATAATTCTGAAACATATTCAAATCCATAGAGCATATTAAACAAAAAGTAGTAATTTCTTTCTTGAGCCCTGTAACAAAGATAAAAACTAGCGATTTATAAATTTTGATTTTTATTGCTTTGCTTATTGTCTTTTTACAAGTTCTATTAAAATTATTTGGGACTGATAAAGGAAACTGAAATAATCTAGCTTTGATTAAAACCAAACAAAATAAATGCTCACCAATTTGCTGAGAACACAGACACTTTTTTGAACAGTGCTCCTTGTGACATCAGCTGTCTTGTTAATCAAATCCTACATAAAAAAACAAGGTCATTTTATGAATTGATGTCACCTTACAATAACATTACACCAAAAAGGATCAAACAAGATTTGAAATGATGACACATGTAAATTGATCAAGCACAAATTGCTTTACATAATTGATGTTCATTTTTTGTAAATATTGGTTACCACTCTAGTTAATCAAAGTTTATCACAATCACAAAGGTAAGATGAATTGTAATCCATGTTTATGTCCATTACCTATTGAGGATAGCAAAAAAGGCTTCTTGAGATTACCCTTTGAAGAAACTACTTAAAGGAGATACGATAATTCCAGTCAGAGGTCAGAAAAAACTATAGTATTCTTTGCACCGAGTCCCTAACCACTTGAGAAGAGAGATTCTTCAAAAAGTGCTTGCCCAAGACATGCTTTAATGATCTTTTATGCTAACTACAAAATGGAAATAAATTTCTATTTTTAAATCTAGAAGATACATCAGTAGATATCAGAGACATGATACTAAAACCCAAATAAATTTGGCAGTAACATCAGAGTATGAAACATCTTGTGATGGAACCAAGTGTAGTAAATATATGTAAAGTTGCTATATTTTCCATTTTTTACATCCAAATTCTCCAAAAACAAAAAAAACCCTTGAATGAGTTTTGCAGTGTTTAATACAATTTAAACTTGACAGTTGATGTTCCCTAAGAAGCATAAAATCTACTTACAATGGCCAATTTTTCATAAAAAAGGATCATCATTTAGTGATGGCGTTAAAAAATGTGATCCATGAATTATTAAAATTTGCAAAAGAAAAAGAATGCAAACCATGTACATATTTAACAAATTCAAGTTCAAAAGTCAAGTATTACTGATATTTTATAATCAATTCCAAGTTATTATTATTTACCTCTGGGAGAATATTTTCAGACTCTTATAGAATGAAAATGCAAAAAAAAAAAAAAAAAAAAAAATTGAATGACTTTTTGAGAAAAATCTGATTGATGTATAACCATGGCATCACGTCAACACTTGGCACTTAACACTGCTGTAACTCTAAAATAATGGTTTTGGAATTCAAGAAAAAAAATAATTTTCTACTTGTTTACATTCTGATTTCAGAGAACTTAATAAAACTTTTACGCTTGATCACATCCAGTTTTATTTACATTCTTAAAGGTTTAATGTATTAAAATTGAGGTTTTCTTTTCATAATACTTGACACATTTACAAACTAATAATGCCACAAGTTGACTTCCATCAACCATACCCTACATAATGCTCCCAGAAGTCAACTCAAAACAACTAATGTGTGTAGATTGCATTCATTTATTTCTCGTTATTGCTCTTGTAAAGTGAATTTTTATTTAGTAAGACAATGACGTAAAAAGATTTTAATTTTTTATTTGACAGGTAGCTGTTCCAAATTTTATCAATTATCATTCTCATGTTACCTTTCACCCTTTCAAAATATTAAAAAGAAAGATAAACATGCAATCACAATTTCTAATGCCAAATACTTACTTTTGCATCCATTTGCCTGTAACATGAAACTCCATACACTGTGTGTAGACTTTTCTTCCTTCCAGGCAGGACAAAGTAGACAGTGTCTGTGAGAAAATGTTAAATAACATGTAATGTCCTCTATTTTTAAAATTTCCCACTAAAATACTCTCTACATAGAAATAACACATCATTCCATTTAACTCCTACTGCTTGAATCCCACTGAATATTTTTTTTTCTTCTTTTGATTATAGTTATTTTAGTACCCTTGGATTTGTTGCTGCTGACAATTCAAAAGCTGTCTTCATCATCATCCATTATCACATTGAAGAGCAGTGATACCAATCTGATGGTGGCATTGTTTCCCAATGTTTTGAACCATACGGACAATCTTTCTAAGACTTTACTTCTCTGCTGCCTACAAGCTTTTTTACCATCGAATTCTCCTACTATTATCAAATGTTCTAGTTTTTCACGCTTCATTGTATGACCAAAAAATTTTGCCTGCCTCTTCCTGATATTGCTGATTAGTGATTTCTCTGTGTTTGTCTATTTTAGAAGTTCATTTGTTTTCTTTTCTTTTCATCATTCTCAAAAACCATATCTTGTTGCTTCCAGCTGTTTCTGCATTGTTGAGTTTATTGTCCAAGACTCACGTGCATATAATAAAACAGGCTCTATGTAACACTTATGGATTATTTTCCTGAGACTAAGGGGAAGCTTTTTGTTTGTATCTCATGTTTGGAAAACTGCTTTACTTTTTATATCAAATATTTGGAACTAAACACTATTTATCAGGCACTCTTTAAAAATAAAAAGCTTATCAAGCAATCAATCAACTAAGTTCTAAATTCACTTTCAAAAGTTGAAAAAATATAGTATTGTTCCCTCAAACACCTATGTAAAATGATACAATTTTACTAAAATTAACCATACCCTTTTGATAGTTGTGGGCTCCATCAGGCAGTGCAAGAGATGGTATGTGTTTCCACTCTTCCGGGATTTCATGACTTTCATATGAGTTGCCTTCAATTAAAGGAGGATATGAGAACTCCACCTATGTTCCGTCATATCCCAAAAAACACAGAAAAGAAAAATCAATCAATAACAACAGAAAAATTTAATTTAAAAAATATATTTTTTGGTCATTATAAATGAACTGTATGAAACATCAAAGTAACTAAAGATTGCCAAAATACAAACAATAAGCAATGGCAAATTTCGGCCAATTTTGAGTGAAATTGGTTTAGATAACAAATTTTGCTAACATAAATAATGTACAGCTCCAAAGCCTTCATAAATAATCATGTAGATCATTTAGAACTTCAACAGTAGTCTCCAGAAAAACATCAAAAGTCATTGCACAAACAAATCTACTTCTGATATAATTATGAAGTGAAAGAATCATTTACATGATCTGATAGTCAAACATAAATAGTACTGTGTTGTTTTAAGAAAATCTTGCATTTAAAAAAGGATTTCATTCAGACTAGAAACAAAAACAAAAATGATCAATTCTGTTAGACCTCTTCATAAAAGTGCACCAAATGGTGAGGGCTTCTTACACTTAATCTTCATGCTACACCCTGAATAAATTCACCACATAAAAAAAGTTACATATTTTTAAAAAAAAGTAATATTTAGCTTTTAAAATTAAACTTAGAAGTACTAAAAATACTATACTACACACCTGACATCCCTTTTTGTGGTGGAATCCAATCACAATAACATGCAGAACTGGTTCTTCCATATCAATGTATATGATTTACACAGATGATATTTCAGAGCTGTTGTATAAGATTAAGATCTGAGTATATTTCTGTTAGCAGTATAGAAAATCTTCATCCCAGGCAGTTCTATGAAGACCTTAATCATAGTGTAAAAAAAAAATCATACATTGAGTCTCAATGGAAGTTGTATGTAAAAAGAACTTAATCATATGATCATGAGGGTGGGCTAGCCTTGATTCACAATCCAAAAAAAGATTAGTCGCACCAAGAGCACCAATAAATTAATTAAAGTCCTACTCTCAGTTTTTGTGATATTATTTGTTATTTGTTCATGATTTGCCAATTGAAGCAATTACTGAGCCCTAACTTTTTTCTCATCCCCTATCCACCAAAGAGCTGACTGAACTGTCAAATTACAATATAATATAGATATATAGAGACAATTTGCAATTGATAATGAGATAGGCCTACACTTAGACTTGATTCTATTTGAGTCCTTAAATCATATGCTGAATGCCAACAAGGTCTCAGAAAAAAAGATTTAGTAAATTTAGTTAGTTACTAGTATACCTACCTAATGGAAGATTTTAGTCACCTACTGAATGATAATAAACCATCAATTTAAAGAAAGCATTTCATTTTGCTGTGCATAGATGGCTTTTATTAAAACTTCAAACTATTCACATTCACTCAGTATGGCGCTCTTCAAAGGAAAATTTATTATTTCTTATATTTTTTCTTTTTACCAGGTGATCTACAAAGGGTATATAAAATTGTTAACTGGGTAAAGTTAATTTTACATTATAAAGCCAAATCCTATTTGCATAATATAAATAATGCTCTGCAATTGCAAAGTATTTTAATCAAATGTAGGTGTTGCAAACATGGATATGTTCGCTGTGATGTCACAGCAAAGGAAAATCATAAGAGATTGCTTTGGTTGAAGAACACTAGTTTATCCCATCCATGTGTTGTGGACAAGTGGCCTAATTCATCATTCAGTGCAAACAAAGGGACCTATCAAAGTATCTATCATGCATGTAAGCAGTCCCCCATCGCTTGATCTTAGGCCTACAAACATTGCCAAATGTGCACCAGGCGTGCCTGTCTTTGCTTTTATAGCTTAGCATTAATAAGCAAGAATATTATTGATTGCAGTCAATCCCATAAGTTTTAGGAGAGGTGCAGAGACGTGCAGTCTTTGCTTTTATTGCAAATACAACCCAGCACTAGTTGTTTGCCTTGTACAGATTTGGCTACTTTTAGTTATATTAACTTGAATTGTGACGCTTGTCACTTCCTAAGTTTCTTTAGTTGCTATCCAGGCTGATACCCCGAGATCTACAAAAATTCAAATCGGATACAAAATTTTAAAAATTACCATTTTAGAACTGTACTTGCAGTTTGATTCACTAGATCTAGATCTAGTGTCCATTCTTAAATCTGTTTTAATGTTGGGACAGGTTTCAAAGTTTGAAGGCTGGGCCTCGATTTACAGTTACTTATATTATAAATCACGTCCGACTTCCCCATTTTTGATAATGCTGTTGAGAATATCAAGTTAGCAATACAAACATATGGGTTTCTAAATCTAGTTAAGCGTGAATCAGAAAAGGGTCCTTTTTTTTCTTATATAAATCATTTTTGGAAAAGATGACCTTACATCGTCAACTCGCTTAGTTGATAAGCAGAAAAAATACACTAACGTCTTTGAGGCTCAATGCCCAGAAACAGGGTGATGACCTTGATTAGATTAGATCCATCTTGATAAATGTAATTCGATTAAACCTGTGTTTTCGTTTGGATTGTGTCGCATTTTGCAGGGGAACCTCCCATTCTTCGAAGTTGATTTCCTTCGAGGCAAAAGAATTGTTGTGTTGACGTTCCGATCTCATTGCCTGGCCTGAGCTGTAGTTTTGATAAGGTAGGCCTAAATAATAATGCCTTTGAAAGAAGAAGAGATTTTATTTTTACTTCGTCCAAAAAAGTGCTATAGGGTTCAATAATAATTAAAATATTGAGATATATTGAAGGTTTAACACCCTCCAGTTATTCATAACTTTTTTTATTTTATGATTATAGACCTGGAACATAAAATTTAATTTTGACCTAGGCAGAGCTTAGTTGGCACTTTGATAAAAAGTAAAAGAACTCTTGCCAATGTCTATAATAAATTAATAGATAAAAAGAATACAACCACTAACTCAAATTATAAGAACAAATTAAACAACACAGGCTTTATCAAGTAAAAAACAAAATGACGATCACAAAGAAAATGTCATAGACACTTGCTAGGGAAACAATCATGACATAAAGATAAGCTTAATCTTGAAAATGCGTTATTTGGAATGAAAAAAAACCGTAAATGAGAACATTCTTAGAAGGTGTGAGAAAAAAAAAATCTATATATACATATACACATTATTATTAAGTACTTATATATATATATATATATATATATATATATATATATACATTATATTCATACACGTATACAATTATATAGTATTCCATAATTCTCTCTCTCTCTCTCTCTCTCTCTCTCTCTCCCTCTCCCTCTCTCTCTATTATTCGCTGAATGGAAGCCTTTCGAATAGTTGAATAAGACTTTCTTCAACCACCTTCAGGATCCTTAAACTTATTTATATGTTTCTGGTAGTGCGGTATTTGTATACTTTTTT